>BHFT01002174.1:0-81217 GCA_004320025.1 Laticauda laticaudata
GATAACAACGGATGGAACATTTTGCTCGTCTGTTGTGTCTGTTTTGCATCCGTTGGGCAGTGTGACAGGGCCTTTAAACTGTGGGATCCCTGGTGTTCTCTGTGCTAGGTCTTTTCCTTGCAGACATTTCATTACCAACTAGGTAACATCATCAGTGCAGTGATCTGTATTGTAATACAAAAGTAAAAAGACTTTTGTAAGACTGACTATCAGTGCCATCTCTGCTGTCACATTTTGAGGCTTCTGATCAGACTTGTATCATGTGGTTTTCAGCAGCAGGAAATGCCGCTCTCTTGAATTCCATGCTACAAAGGAATATGCATCTTCATATTCAGCCCCTACAGAAGTCCTTTTAATGATTGCATGAGTCATCTATAAAAGTGAGTGAGTGGTGTTGAAGCCTTTTCCCCCCTTCCTTCTGTCATTTATGGACACATTTGCAGGACCAGAGCTTTTTGCAGTGGTCTATTCATCTCAGGAGATAGCTAGCCAGACCTATAAAAAATTCTTGCTATTGAGATGAATGCTTAGGTATTCAATTTGTCTAGCTTTTGACTCACAAAGTCCAACTTGGCAGAAGCATCAGTTAATAGATCTCTATAACCGTAAATAGGGATATTTTCCCCCCATTGTAGCAATGAAATGATGAAAATATGTTCTTTTGTTTGATCTCATTTCTTTTGTATAAAAGGAGAAAAACAGTGAAATAAGCAAGCAAACAGAAGATTACACTTTCTGACTTAAAGGAAAAAAATATGTTTGGGGAAGAAATCTGCCCAATAATATTGCTTTTTGATTTAGAAACCCTTTGCCTTAATCCTGGGAATTACAATGACAGCATGCGGCTGCATTCACATAATTATTGAATTCATTCATTTTCAGCGTACCATGAACTAACCAAGTCAGCCTGGTCTATTGAATGCACTTAGCCATAAAAAAGAAACACAGCTGAACGACCACATAAACTACCAGTTCAACCCTGCAAAATTTCAGATGGAGCAACTAGGTCTTAAACTGCCCCAGATAACGATTAGAGCTGTACATATTTCAAAATCATTCAGAAGAAATCCTTTGGACCTCATAGGAGTACAACACTACTTGAATAACAGAATAATAGAATATAAGAGTTGGAAGGGACCTTGGAGGTCTTCTAGTCCAACCCCCTGCTTAAAAAGGAGACCCTATACCAGGAGTGTCAAACTCAAGGCCCGTGGGCCAGATCTGTGCTTAGATCTGGCCTGCGGAGCCACCCTGGAAACAACGAAGGACCAGATCGCAGTGCTTCTGCCAATGAAAAGGGTGTTTGGGAAGGCCACATGTGGCCCTCCCAGGTTTCTTTTTCAGCCGCAACAGCCTCTTGCAGGCTTATGCCAGCAAAAATGGTGCCTGGGGAGGCCATCGCAGCTGAAAACAGAGCCCTGGTCCCCGAGTTCCATTGAGGGCTGCAGGAGGCTGTGACGGCCATAAATGGAGCCTCAATGAGTGATGGCAAGTTGGCTATGTCCATCCCAGTTCTTTGAGGTCAAACACAACTCTGATGCGGCTCTCAATGAAATCAAATTTGACACCCCTGCCCTATACCTTTTCAAATGGTTGTCCAATCTCTTCTTTAAAACCTCTGAATGTCTATGAAGATTCTCAATCATTTCACTGATTAATTGTTCTCACTGTCAGGACATTTGTTCTTATTCTATTCATTGAAACAGCCTGAATTTCTATGCAAGCTGGGAGGAAAAAAAGAGGTGGCTGCTTTCATAAGTCAACTTTGGACCTCCAGCAAGATGTTTTAGTTATTCTGTTCCTTCTTATTCTGCCAAGCTAGCTTTATTTTAATTTTCTCTTCCGCAAGAGACCAAGATTTTGATACAGCTCTTGGTCACAGATAATTGATCAGCATCAGCCATGCACAAGGAACGTTGCATCTGCCAACAAGACTCCCTTGCTGGAGCAAATGATGAGGCATGCCATTCACTTACTTTCTCTTCACTCTGGAGAAGAAAATACATGCTGCATAATTCTTGATTAAGATGCCAAACAGCCAGGAGGGTGTTTCAGGTTCAGCTGACTAAAGGAGAACTCAGGACTATGTAAGCTACTCTTTCTTTCTGTGGCCATTTTCAGCCTGCCCTCAGGCTTCCTTTTGAGGCATCACCGGGTTAAAAATATTCTCCTGGAAGGTATCATTGCCACACTGCTGCAGATGTCACTGACTTAGCACTTTCTGGAGGATCTATTAAAAGTAATGCCATTAATTACTTAGCATGTCATCACAGGACTGCCTTCCAGTGGTTTCAAATGGCATATTCTTTGCTGCCCCAAATTAATCACCTCCTGGGTTAAATGAGTGGGGGAGGGGGAGGGGGAGAGAGACTTTCAGCAGATAAGCAATGACGTTTGGCATGTATGGAGCAGTCCAGAATCTGTTACCAGGCTGCACAGCATAGGCAGTTGTCTGCAGGGACAGCCTCACATTCTGCAAAGTGAAGGAGATGGTGGGGTTTTTGGATTCCTCAGCTGCTCCCCTCTATTGAAAGTGAAGGTATAGATAGGCAATCCAATGGGCACCTAATTTAGTTTGTTGCCTCAACAATCAGCTTGACCCACATTTTTGTTTGTCAGAGGTAACACACAAAATGGTACCCTTTCTCTAGACCCAGGGGTCACCAACCTTTTGGATCTCAGGGACCACCAAACTCATAATTTTAAATCCCAGGGACCACTAACCAGTTCTATGGCCTTGGCCTAATTTGTGGATGTGGCTTGGTGGTCATGTGACTGGCTGGGCATGGTTTATATGTAAATATTATAAATATTTATGTAAATATTGAATTTTTTTATTAAAAAAGAGCAACTTTTATCCAAAATCAGACAAAGTAGGCAGGCAGATTGAGTTGCTCACAGAATCACAGATTCATTCAGATATCTATCTGCCATCGGCTAGTTCAGTTTTAACTCACAACATACTATGTATGTAAATATTGATTTTTTTATTTTAAAAAAAGAGCAACTTTTACCCAAAATCAGCCAAAGCAGGCAGACAGATTGAGTTGCTCACAGAATCACAGATTCATTCAGACATCTATCTGTGAGCATCTATCTGCCACCAGCTAGCTCAGTCTGTCACATAAAATTTGCTTGCTGTGAGTCTGCACTGAATAATAGAACCTTCAGTCCTAAGGGACGTTTCGGCTGTGCTTAAAAGCAAGCGAAGCAAAATCCAAAGACTATCTAGAAAGCAAGAAAATCCTGCTTCCTACATAATCTAAAATCTTCCCTTGCAACAGCAGAATAGCTGATGGTCAAAAAATAGCAATTTAGCAGGGAAGTTTGCAGGTAAGGAGTGATGTGTGGTTGGTGAGGGTTCCCGCGGGCCATGTGGGCGGCACAGCCTTGTGTTTCTGCACAGCCTGATTAATTGTTTTGGGTGTGTGCCTCTAGGCCGTGAGATTCTCTGTAGCCTATCAACTTTTCTCGCAGCCCACCGGTGGGCCACGGCCCACCGTGGGCAACCACTCATCTTAGCCCATTCAGACACTCCCATGTCTGTAGGTGAACTCGTTAAAAATGAAGGTGATCAGATGGCATTTTCACGCCCGATACCCGACCACACAGATCTGCCTTCTAGAGATTCAGGATAGCTTATTGTGCCTAGCTTTGTCTCTTTAGTTGGAGAGGAACAGCCAAAAATTGATGAGGCATTTGGCCCTTTTACCCTATCAGTTACTATCTGAGCTTAATCCATTAAAAAAAAACCTCTTTCTTTCTTTCTTTCTTTCTTTCTTTCTTTCTTTCTTTCTTTCTTTCTTTCTTTCTTTCTTTCTCTCCCTCTTCCTTCCATCCTCCCTTCTTCCCTCTTTCTTTCTTTCTTTCTTTCTTTCTTTTTCTTTCTTTCTTAAATGTATGCCCATCTATCCAATGAAACTTTGGGCAGCAAACTAAATATGGAAATATCAACAATCATAAAACATACTAAAATACCCCCATTCAAGATCCCCCTCATTAGAAGCCACAAAAGGCAATCTCTCCAAATATCCACAGCATAGCTCCAATGGCACCAATGCCAAAAGGCCAGGAGGGTAGGGCTATCCGGAGGCTGTTCCACGAGTGCCACCACAGAGAAGGCACACTTCCTAGAATCTACCAGGTGAAACTGCTTCAGTGAGGGGGCCTGGAGCAGGTCCATTCTGCCAATCCAACAGGCAACATTGCCTCCCCATGAGGGACAGGGTTTAAAGGTGGCAACTAATACCTTGAATTGTACCTGGAAGCCTGCAGGGAGCCAGTGTACCTCATGTAGCAATGTTGTTATGTGGGCATACCTTGGTGCACCCAATACTACACATGCCAGTGCATTTTGGACTAGCTAAAGTTTCCAAAAGCTTTTCTTACCCTCCAAAAACTAAGAAAGATACAGTGAAGTTCTTCTAAGTAGTTTCCTTTATTATTCCTCATTTACTGACAGAAATCTTGCCAACTAAAGCAGTATAAACAGTATAAAGTATAAAAGTACACTCTGAAATAGAGTCGTCATCTTAACTGTCTTTCTCCACACAAGCTACCTAAACTTCACTGTCTTTTGCTCCTCTGGAATTTAGTCCCTTCCTCCTGGGAATCCAAAATACATTCCATCACATCTCTCTAAGGGCTCTTTCCCTTGAAGGGGTCAGCCCTGGCTTTAAGGTGGTTGAAGATACTCTCAGACCAGTGGTGGGATTCAAAAACTTTTAATACTGGTTCTGTGGGCGTAGCTTGGTGTGTGTGCCTTGGTGGGCATGGCAGGGGAAGGATAATGCAAAATCACCATTCCCCTCCACACTCCACTAACCTGCTTTCCAGCTCCATTCTTCTGTTCAGGGCAACAAAAGAAAGACCCAGCCAATCAGCTGGGACTCGGGAGGCAGAGAATAGATGGGAGTGGGGCCAGTCAGAGGTGGTATTTGCTGGTTCTCCAAACTACACAAAATTTCCACCACCGGTTCTCCAGAACTGCTCAGAACCTGCTGAATACCACCTCTGCTCCCATTGCCAGGGTTGATTCAGCTGGTAGCAAGTAGGCAACAAAGGATACCAGTGCCACCTTATCTGCAAGATGTATTGGGCTGGTTCTGGTTTTCCAGTTTGCAGGTTCCATTTTGTGTTTCTACAGAATCCTGATGTCAAATACTGAAGCTTCATTCTAAACGTTAGTGTGGGCAGGCATATAGCAAAAATGAAGGAACAAGAATTTCATCCAATGCTCAGTCCATGAAGTTTATCATACTCTAGGACACCAGCTCATAATCTTTTATGTGAAAACCCAGTGCAACATCAATATTCCTGGTGGTGAGGTCTGAACAGCTGTAGAACAATCTACTATGGACATAGAGTTGGTTATAAGATTCTTAAGAAGAAGGATAATAAAATAATCAGCTTTTCTGCATATTGCAGATGGTTACAGATAATCCTTGTGGTACCCATCTCTAAAACCTATGACATTATTTTCTGGCTACCTTGAAAAAACACATCTGGAAATCTAAATCTGTGCATACTGTGTGTGCATGTTGCTGCAGGAGGAGGCATGTTTCTTCTTCTTTAATCTTTTACTGTTACATGAATTAAAACTCTCCATCCTCCTCTTGCCCTTCTCACATGGTTTGTTTCTGACAACTCCCCACTGCTACCAGCATGCCTGTGTTTAGCTCTACAAATATTTATCTGGGCTTCAAAATTACAGCCTGGAAAGCAGCACCTGGGATTGGCCACCAAGTCATGTGCAGAAAAGTTGTCTGTGAAGTCTCTCATTCATGAATGAAAGTTGCCTGGGATTTTGCTCTCCTTGCCTGACTGCTGGTAAGTGAGCACTAGCTCATTTTGGATTTTACAGGGATTGGCTTAGTCCCTCCCCGAGGAAGTGGTGGGAAGTCTAAAGCTGTGGTTGGAAATGTCCTAACAGTTATACTGAGAAACAAGTGGGAGGCAGATACTCCAAAATAACTTGATTGCCCTAGAGCGAGGAAACAAGACTTGGACTGACAAAATACAAGGAGAAAGAAAAGCAATTAAATTGCACCTTGCTAAACTTAGGTGTGGGGAGGCTCTGGGGCAAGAGGCAGGGTATATTTGTTGAAAAAGGAGAAATCCTTCATGACTACTTGAAGAAAACACTGTTAGCATTCTAATATTCCTGGTAGGATATAAACAGGATCCTGCTCCTTCTTTTCTTTTTAAAATGTTACAAAATGATTTGTGCCTGAAATGAACAGTTAATGAACAATTAATGGATATTGCATAGGGGAAATCAGCTTGTATCAGAGTGATAAAAAGACCAGTACAACCATTGGAACATTCTCCTTGAAAGGGCCTCTTAAAACATCTCTTTTCTGCTGAAAGAAGCATTTTTCTTTTGCAGATGCAATGTCATTTCCACTTTCTAAGACCACAGCATGCCACGGTCTCTGTTTGGAGAGGTTTGCATCATTTCAGTGTCTGCTAATTCATACAGAGGGATGCCAGTTGGGGAAGAATGACATGGAAAAGACTTTGAATAGGAGAGTTGTACGTTTGCTGCTGAGATTGTTGCCAGATGATCACAGCTAGGCAACTTCCAGACCCCTTCCCCCTTCTTAGTGTCATTTCCCCCCAACTAGTTTGGGCATTCTTCAAGTAGAAAACAGTCCTTTGGGGAAAGTAGGCACATGACCTGCCTTCAACTCTTTCAATAAAGAAAAGGTAGAAATTGCTGCCCACAGGGAGTGGAGGTGTGGCTCAGGAGGCTGTGGAGGAGGCTGGGGAAGGGCAAAGGTCAGCTGGGCAGTCAGAGGAAGAACCAGGCCCATCCCCTCTGCATCCTAGGACACACAGGGAGGAACGGAGAAGGAAACAACTTGGCTTACAAGAGAGGAAGTGGCCATGATCCTCCTCATTGGTTGCAGCTGGGGAGACTATAAGAGAGATGATTACAACACAGTGTTGCCAGAAGCAAAGCGTGTTTTATTTTGGGCTGAAGTTATCTTGGTTGGTGTCCTTCCAACAGACTGTACTTTGTTATCTCCTTGAATTTGATAATTACTTATCCTGGTCCATTATGGAAATTTCATCATTGTAGTTTGTTTGGTTTTTTATTNATCTCCAACTGAGAATTATTGAACAGTGGGGCCAAGTTGGAGGCATTAAAGGACATTTATTTACGTTTTGGATTTTGCTCCGTTTGTGTTACACTCCAGGTCATCACAATTGCTCTAAATCAAGCTGAACTTTTGGCAGCAGTAGTATTTCTGAGCAAAAATGCAGAAGTAGTTTGTCTTTACCATTTTCCAAGATGTTTTTTTCATCATCCTAATGTAGTCAAGAACCCTGAAATTTTCCAGTGCTCCTCCACCCTAGTACCTAATCTGTTCCATCATCATTCTGTGTCCAAGCTACAGGAGTTCCTGGGAATAATACTGGAGCTCTCTTGCTTGTAGTTTCTTCATATAATCAACAATGTATTGTTTCTTGAAATAGGAATTTGTGATTTCATAGGGAGGCAAGGGAATCCACTTATCCTATAAGAATTCAGCATATGTAACACAGTTTCCCAGTTGTGGTTTAATATTTATTCAAATGTAGATTTTTGCTGCCCTCTGCTGGATAGTACATATGAAGATCACAGCCAGAATGATTTATTATTAGCACTCTAAAAGATAGCAGTGGGGTTCCTTCTTAAAGGCGGTTATGCAGCATTTCCTCTTCATAGTTTTCTCTTTTAAGTAAGTGAGTAGGCTGTGTCTTAACATCCCAAATATAAGCAAAAAGTTGTTGCCAGCCTACTCTTATGAATGGAAAATGAAAACATGCAATTTAAATGTTTCGAGTTATAGAAAGTCACATAAAATATAACTCTTTATGGTGTACTTTCATGCTCCAGCGTGCTAAAAATCCCACAGGTCCCTAATATAATTAAATGGAAATAAATCAGTATAAATTAACTTTCAGGCCTCCAGTAAGTGTCAGCCTTCAAGATCTTCTGCTATTGCTTTGCATCTTTTCGACTGCCATACGTAACGGGAGGGGGGAGAGGGAGATAGGAATAAGTTGGGAAGGTGAGCTGGAGGTTGTTACATTCGTCCTGTTGTATAAATGGAGGGGGTGAGCATAAGCTAGGTTAGGTTTCTATTTCTCGCTTAGCTTTCTTCTCTGCTTCTGCGCAACTGCACCCCTTATCAAATATGCCAAGGTCAACGGACAGAGGCCTCAATCACACTGAAGATGCCCACTATGATCATGTCACAACTTCTAATGTGAAGTGTCATTTGAACCTTATTGGGGGTGGGAACATACCATCACTTTCTCATATGTGATTGCGCGCCTAATTTCTCAGATTCAGAATTCTTTGGTTGCTACCACTTCACTTTCAGTAAAAGATATCTTTTCTCTAAACTAAGATAGTCTAAGTATTTTCTTTCCTGGATTTTGAATGGAGCTCCGCCTGACATTATTCTGAATCTGAGAATAGACCACTCCAGTGGCTTTTCCTGCGCTTGGCTTCACCTTCCTTTTGGTTTTTACAAGGGGCCCCCCAGCTGTATATGCAAATGATCAATCACAGTGTTTCACAGAACATTTATACGAGGGGTCTGGTTTATCTTGATGATATCCTTTATTACACGGAGACCTTAGATGAACGATGTGAAGCTTAGTGCGGTCCAGTTTTCAAAACTGTGTGCCGCTAAGTTGTATGCTAATTGTCAAAATGTGAATTCCATCAAGACAAATATTGACTATTGGGATATCGGCATTTCATCTAAGGATAGAGTAATGGATCAGAGAAGGTGCGTGTGTTTTGGAGTGGGTCCACGTCACGAACAGGAAACAACTCCAAAGCTTTTTGGGATTTGCAACTTTTTACCGGCAATTCATCGACGTTTGCTAAAACTAGCAATGCCCATCACCAATCTCTTGAAACCAGGGGAGGTGAAGCCAAGGCAGGAAAAGCCGCTGGAGTGGTCCTATGGAGTGCAAGCCGCTTTTGAAAAGCTAAAACGACTGTTTGCTGGCAGAACCAGTGCTGAAACACACGATATGGACACTCCTTTCGTGATTTCAAGCCGATGCAAGTGATGTGGTATTGGAGGCGGTATTTACCTTCAACTCATGAGAAGGGGACTTTACAGCCTTGTGTGCGTACACCTCCCGTAAGCTGTCTGAAACAGAGAGAGGTGGGCCGTTGGGAGAAAGAAGCTTTTGCAGTTGTTGGGCCTTGCTGACCTGGAGACATTTCCTGGAGAGGAGCAAAACACCGTTTTGAGGTATGGACTGATCATAAGAATCTGGAAGCTTTAAAAACGCCCCGGAAACTGTCCTGTAAACCAGTCCGCTGGGCAGTATTTCAAGCGATTCAATTTCCATTGAAGTGCATTCAGGGGGGGAAGAATTTCATGGCGGATGCTCTCTTAGACTACCTCAATATAATAGCACACGCCAGGAGGTGATAAGCCAATTGTCTCGAGCGCACCATCTAGGCTCGCTCAGTGGATCACGCAGAGCTTCAAAAGAAGAACAAAAGAAGTGGTTTTTTTTAATCGCCGACAATGAAACTTAACCCGAACATTAAAAAGAAGCTTTAAACTGGAAATGGTTTCCCCTTGGCCCTCCATTGCAACTAACTATACGATTAGAGATGGTTTGGCTTGGGTGGGCCGCAAAGTTGTATGGTGCCACAGGTACTAAGGAGGCAATATACTAACAACAGGCCTCATGATTCTAACGAGCAGCTGGCGCACTTTGGATTTGTGAAGACGCCTACATTGGTTAAGCGGCAAATTCTGGTGGCCTACTTTAAGAAAGACATTGAAGTTCTGTAGCTAGCTGTCCAGTTTGTGCTTCGGCAAGGACTCTGGTAGCCAGTAGGATTGTTACAAAAATGTAGCTAGACCAACGGCTCCCTGGAAGGAAATCTCTATGGACTTTATAGTAGAATTGCCCGAAAGTGTGGAATACGGTCATGCTGGTAGTGACTATTTGTTTTTCCAACAAGTACATTGCCATACTTGTTCCAAGATTCCCTCTGCTAATATGCTGCTAAACTGTTTATCTCACATATCTATAGTTACATGGGTCCCAGACGCATAATCTCTGACAAGGGGTCCAATTTACTCAAATTTTTGGAAAGAGTTCCTGAAGTTAATAGGTCCGCCCAGGGTTAAGCTCCGCCCGCCACCCCTAAACCAATGGGCCTGTTGAGGAGGACTAACGCAGTGTTAGAAAATACTCAGATGCTAAATAAATTATCAACAAGATACTGGTCCGAATTATTACGCACTTTGCCGAAGTGGGCATATACAACTCCGTACCAGCGTAGCTGGATTTAGCTCCATTCTAAAGTGGCCTCGGGACAAGGATTTCGTTCCATACTGAATTCTCGTGAAAAACGTAACATCCATTGTTGGATGATGGATAACTCACACTTCAACTTACTGGCCAGTAACCTGCCAAAGCATTAGATGAGGCCCATCCAGCTCATAAAAATTTTGCGGACAAGAAAGCTCCCCAGAAAGAATATAATGGGTGAACAAGGTTTTCCTGTCCACACCGATACCTGCAGACCACTAAAAGGCAAAGAACTTGGTCCTAGTATGTTGGTCCATTCACAATTGAAGCGGATTATAATCCTAGTACAGGTCAGCTAACTCTTACCCAAAACTCTTGCGACGAATTCATCCGTATTCCATTGTTTGCTAAAACCTGACATACTTCTGACTTAAGACCCATCCGGCGATCCTCGCGCATACCAATACTGCATTGAGGCGAACACATTTTGAAGCCTCTACCACCAGACACAATTCTGGAACCTCGCAAATGGAGAGGCCGACTCCAGTATCTTATAGCTGGAAACATTTCCCTCTTTCACAGCCGAATGGGTTAATGAACCGACGTCAAAGCCCTAAGTTGGTCAAAGCATTTCGTTCCAAGTATCCTGATAAACCTTAGGATGTTGTTGTTTTGTAATTATGTAGTGATTTATATATTGTCTTATATGTCTCCTCTCTTCTTCTAGGATGATGATTTTCCTTTTTCTAGAGGGCGAATGTCAGCCTTCAAGATCTTTGCTATTGCTTTGCATCTTTTCGACTGCCATACGGCGAAGGAGGGAGAGGGGAGATAGAATTTAAGTTGGGGAAGTGAGCTGGGAGTGTTACATTGTCTTGTTGTATAAATGGGAGGGGGGAGCATACGCTAGAGTTAGGTTATCTATTTCTCGCTTGCTTTCGCTTCTTCTCTGCGAACTGAACCCCTTATAAATAATGCCAAATGGTCAATCGGACAGAGGCTATCTGCATCTGAAGATGCCCACATGATGCATTGATCCACAACTTCTAATTGGAAGTGTTCCTTTGAACTATTGGGAGTGGGACAATATCCATCACTTTCTATATGTTGAATTGCGCGCTCTAATTTTTTTCTCAGATTCAGAATTCTTGGTTGCTACCACTTCAAACTTCAGTAAAGATATCTTTTCTCTAAACTAAAGAGTCTAAGTATTTCTTTCCTGGATTTTGAATGGAGCTCCGCCTGACAGTAAGGGGACAATAAAGCAGATCCTTATTTTGAAAGACAAATTAAAGGATTTTTGTGACGACTTGAAGAGATATAAACATCCTATATCCCAAATAACATTCTGGACTTTCCCATTTATCTGACTCAGACAAAATATTCATATTATGATATATTTCTTTACCTGTTCTGTATGCCGCCTCAAACAAGAACCAGGAAGAGGCATCTCATACAAGGGCCTAAGCTCTGTAGGTTCACTAGGAACCAGTAGTCTCAACAGTAACACACAGCCTGAACCTCACAAATGGCTGTTTATCTGGTTTAAGATAGCAAGAACTGAAAATCATAAATTCAGTCCCAGTTTTATACACCCAGAAATAAGATTCAGGGCAAACAGTCTCCAAAGGAGACACAAGAAAGAATTAGAAAACAAACTGAATCAGGTTTCCAGGAAATAGTCTGGGCAGCTGACTTTAACAGAGTAATCGACAAGACCATTCTAGACTGACATGTAGGCATACATCAGGGGTCTCCAACCTTGGCAACTTTAAGCCTGGTAGACTTCAACACGCTGAATTCCCCAGCCAGCAAATTGTTGAAGTCTGCCAGGCTTAAAGTTGCCAAGGTTGGAGACCCCTGGTATACATATTCACCAGAAAAAAAAAATCCTGGTGTATTTCCCACCAAATAATATAACTTTCATTGGCATCAGTGAAAATCCCAGGATGTGAGCCTCTTCATATTCTACCTGGCCTTTAGACAGCAAAAGAGACAGGCATATAAGCAGGGTGACAAGGAGGGTCAAAGACTAGTAAACATCAAAGGAATGTTGGGTGGAAACACAATGAGGAAGGAAACAGTAACATTAGGCCTCAGGGTTGACTTGACCTATAGATTAATTGGCTGAGGAACCTGTCATTTCAGGAATGCAGAAATAATGACAGCAAGACTTTCTAATCCTTTTTCTACAGGAATATCTCCTATCAGTTACAATCAGCAAAATATATCCAGATGGTAAAACTTCTCACAAAACATATAGGCCTTCTTAGCCTGCTCAAGTTGATCCTTCAGAACATTTGGTACTTCTCGGTTCTGGTCTGCTGCTGGCACATAATTCAATAGTGGAAAGAGGCAGCTCAACTATTGTTCTGATGTAGTATTTGTTTGCTCCATTTATCCATCAGTTGAGAAGAATGAAACCTTCGCCAATTCTTTCCCATTCTAGGTATCATGTGGTGGATCAGTTTCTCCTCCCATCTACAAATAAATTGCCAAAATTTCATGAGATCCATGCTGAGAATATTTATATCTTACAAGAACACTGAAACTGAAAGAGGCATTTAAGTTTAATAAGAGAAAAGGTTAAATCACACACCAATCCCAGAGTATTCAAAATAGTCTTCTTCTCAACGTGTAAGTAATACCATATTTGAAAAATTGTAAGGAAAAAGCCTGCCTGCTGGCTGTCTGCAATTTGGCAGTTCGAATCTCACCAGGCTCACCATCCTTCTATCCTTCCGAGGTGGGTAAAATGAGGACCCAGATTGTTGGGGGCAATATACTGACTCTAAACCTCTTAGAGAGGGCTATAAAGCACTGTGTGGTAGTATATAACTCTAAGAGCTATTGCTGATTGAAATAAGTACAGTAAACTGGAAAGAAATTATCACACATATGTGTTTCTTCAGTGTTGAATTGATTCTTCAGCACATTTACTAACAAAAGTCAATCTTATTGAACTTAATGGGGTTCATTTTTGCTCGATTGACATGTTTCATTGTTAATCTATGATTTTAGCCGCTCTTCCCAAAGTATAAGTCTTTGGAAAGTGATAGATTTGCTTTTAAAGAGAGCAGCATTGCAATGAATACAAGGGTACTCACAACAGAAAAAGTTTGGGAAGGATTGAAGATGGCTCTGCCAAAACAGAGCCAATGACCATGGCAAAGACCTATGAACCAGTGAGAAGACTGATTTCTTGCAGCCTTTCCAGATAAGGAGAGGACAAGAGATCCAGCATACATTCTCATATGTACAGAAGACTGCTTCTGAACAGGAAACCACACGATAGTGGGGTTCTGTGGGTTTAAGTGCTGGGAGAAAACAGGCTCAGTTATCTAGCTGGCAACATTAAAGGACACTAAGTTAACAAATCTCATTTTCTAACCACTTTTGGAAATTGCTCATTAACTACTTTTATGCTATTAGAGACCTTTGGAATGACAAGTTGGAAAATGCTGGGTGAATCTGACTTTAATCCCGAATGAAAGAAAAATTTAATCATAAGCTTAAAAATGTAAAGAATCTGAAATAAACCGGAAAACGCTGAATAAGATTTTGACCTTAGAAAGTTATACATGGACTCAGGATCCAGATAAAATTGGAATATTGACTCTTTTACAATAAAATTTTGGAATTAAAATTAAAAGACAAACAGCTTTTCATGAGAAATAGATTCTGTTTTGGTTTTTAAAGGCATTTTATGTGTCAAAATGGAGGATGCTGACTGACTACCTGTATGGTATGGATGAATAATAAGGGAACACCCTACATAACTATATTGGATACTTGTATTATTCAGCTTATTTGTCGTGTAAAAATCAGGACCTTCAAGCAAATGTTTCTACTTTGCCTCTTTCTGCAGCTTCACTTACCTAACCATTCAGCAGGTTAGTTGTGTGATAATTGGAGTGGTGCAACTTCGGGTGCATCTCCATGAAGATGTTTCTTCCCTTTTGAACTATAATTTAAAAAGGGAAGGGGGAAGATTGAAGCTATTTGAAAAAAAAAATTGACTGAAGGAAAATAATAAAGGGCAGAGTCCCAGAAAGTTTATCCCATAAAGAGTATCCCAAAAGGAATAAGTTTTTCAGATACCTCTGATACAACCAGATGGTGCATTATTTATGCACACATCTGTACAGACATAAAGCACATTCTTATACTTTATCGGGAACTACTCATATTGTTGTATAGCTTAGTCCAGGGGTGGGATTCAACCAGTGTTACTACCGGTTCGGTGACTACGTTTTGCTGTCAAACTCACGGACCACAGGCCAGATGTGTCATGTGCTGGCCACGTCCACGCCCATGCCCATGCCCATGCCCGGTTTAGCAAAGGGAGGGAAGTCACAGTATGTCCTGTGATGCCACCATGATGCCGTGAGTTTGACACCTCTGCCATACAGTCTCCTAATTCTTGGAGAATCCCATTCACACCTTTGTTTTTCGATGTCCTCTATTGTTTCTGGCAGATGGATGCCTCGGGTCTCTGGGAGGAAGAAGGCTGATGAACCACACAGCACTGCAATGGCAAAAGCTGCCACTTGGGGCAGAGGCTTCCATATGCCATTCAACAGGAAGGCAAGCGGAGCCACAGATGCCCCTAAACGGGCCATGAAGGAGCAGTATCCTTGTCCACTCTGTCTAGAAGCAAAGGCAGGAAGAAATCAAAATGAGATTGAAACCTGAATTCAAAGGACACAAATGATAGTCTGGCTTTAAGCCCACATCTGCATCCCTCTGCTTATCTGTTAAGAACATAGTACACATTATAAGAGAAGCAAGCTAACAAGCAGAATCTAAACACATCCTGATATTAAAGACTTGATAATGTACCGAATACAAATGCACACATAGTTGCTCATTTATGGGTTTTTTATGCCACTGTTAAGTAAAAACAAGTGAGTTCAATCATCATCTCCTTTTAATGACCTCATAATCCCTTGCCAAGGAGAGTCTTGGCAACTGAATGGAACTGAGTGCTTACTAGCCGGATGCCCTTCCTGTTCCCAATGCGGAATTTTATTCAGTAGATACATTCTCATTGTGTCCAGAGAGAAATATCTGCCTCTACCCAGGATCCAACCCACAGCATCCTGAATGTGAGGTGAAAGCACCATGTCTAGGCCATCGCACCACTCTAAAAACAAGTGAATTCAATCATTAAGTGATTTCTATTTCAATTAAAAACAATAGTTCTGAAAGAAAAAGGCAACCATGATCTTATAATCAACAATCTCTCTTCCCTTGATTGGCAATTTCTATTCACTGGATGCAGTACTGCTGAAGACCATTACAACATATTCTTAACTAGAAATCAAAACAGCCATCAAACTATATGTACCAATAACAACTCCCCAAACCAGGAAAAATAGATTACCCATAACAATAAGGAAGCTTCAATCCAAAAAGAGATCACTTTGGCGAAAAAACAAATCTGGTCACATTGCCAACTTTAAAAGACAAATACAAAAATCTCTTGCCACCAGATAAAAACTGAATGCACTAATTATCACATCAAACAAGAGAAACCTTCCATGCACAAATTCCACCCGTGCTTTCTACAATTTTGTAAACAACAAATAAAACAGCTCAGGTCCATCCCACCGCCTGAAAGGAACCTAATGGGAGAACGACGCAATGAACGATACTGTTCAAAGCAGGCAAACCCTCTTATAACACACTTCTTTGGCCAAGTATTTGTAAACAGCAATGGATCAAGCCCATATTCTCTCGCGAAACCACAGACAACTAAATAGGATCTAATACCAATATCGTTTTAACAGATAGACATTGTAAAAAAGCACTATGTCAATCTAAAACCATCCCTACTATTAAAGACAGATGGAATATGTGGCCTATTCTTTAAAAAGCTCCACGCATAGCGCGAACCTCAAGCATAATATTGAAAAATCTTTCTGAACAGCTCCTTGTCCTAACTATGGTCACAAGCCACCGGTCATCCCCATCTTTCAAAAAGGGAACCCGACTAGTTGAATAATTACAGACGCAATCTCTTATGCTGCATCAACCTGCTAAAGTCATGGAATCAATTATAACCATTATCTCCACTTAGAGACCAAACAACCTACTCTCTAATAAACAATTGCGTTTCCAAAAAAACTATCCTGCAATCTCAACCTTACACTGCAAAAAACATTATGAGCTTACAAACTCAGTCAGGGGCAAAGAGCAATTGACACATCTACATAGACTTCTATGTAAAGCCTTTGATTCAGTGGTAACAGACAAACTACTACTAAAACAAAATCTTTGGTATCTCTGGACAAACTGCATAACCGGAGAGAACATCTGTCAAAAGACAACAAATGGTCAAAATGAGAGTGACCTATCAAATTCTGTACCGTCAATGGTGTGTGCCCCCAAGGCAGTGTTTTTGGACCAACTGTCTTCATACTCTACATAAATGATCTCTGTAATCATATTAAGCGACAACTGCATTTCTCTCACTGATGATGTAAAGCTATGCACACCACAGACAATATTACTACCCTCCAAAAAGACATTAACTATGTATCAGAATGTCATGTCAAACGGCAACTTCAAATCTCAACAATAAATGCTCTGTCTTAACATATTGGCAAAAAAAAATCAAAAAAAATACAAGCTAAATAGTCAGACCTGTTGAGGATCCAAACTCTGTCAAGACCGTGAGTAGACTCACATCTAATGATCGAGAGTGCTAGACCCACTGTAACTACATAGCCAAAAGGCATTAAGAGATTGTTAACCTAATCCGATGTACTTTTTCTCTTGTAATATCACACTACTAAATAGAGCATACAAAACATTTGCTAGACTTATATTTGAATACAGCTCATATCAGTCTGGAACCCATATCAGTGATTGGACATTAACACAATTGAAAAAGTCCAGAAAATATTTCACAAGAGAGTTTCTGTTCTCTACTCATTGGGAATACCTTATGCCAATAGACTTGAAATTCTAGACCTAAGAAAGACCTAGAACTTACTCTGCCTCCAGTCGATCTAAACTCATAGTTATACTAAAAATCATACATTGCAATGTCCTACCTGCAAATGAATACTTCAGCTTCAATCATAACAATACAAGAGCACACAATAGATACAAAATCAAGGTTAACCGCACCAAACGTGACTGCAGAAAATACAACTTCAGCAACAGAGGGGTCAATGTTTGGAATACTCTACCTGACTCTGTGGTTTCTTCCCCAAACCCCAAAAACTTTAACATTAGACTACCTACTATTGACCTCACCCCCTTCCTAACAGGCCTGTGCATAAGTGCACCAATCGTGCCTACCGTCCCTCTCCTATTGTTTCTTTTTATTTTTCTTATAAGTATCTATCTCATGTATTCACAACTATGTTTATTCTTATACCTATTATCTTGTAAGCGATTGACAAAACAAATCAATACTAAAAATACTAAAATGGTTTTTAATTGATTAGATGATATTTTTATTCAGTCCTGCAGTTTCAGGCCCCAAAAGGCCTTGCATGATCTTAAATGTGGAAAAGCAAATTTTTAAAATGTATTGGAGAAAAAGGGGTGCGCACACCAGGATCTAGGATTGTAGGAAATAGCAGTAGCTCTTTTCAGTCAGACCAAGTTCTTCTTGATCCATCATTTGATAATGCAATCAATTATTCATCTCGAAAGCATCTCTTTCTTACCTAAGAATGGTGGGATAGAGTTCTGAAGAATACAAGAAGACTATAGTGAAGGCAGCTTCAGCAAATCCTTTGCCTATGATGGCAATCACTGAGCGCAAAATCCCCTGAGCTGGAAAGAGAAACAGTTGTGTTGTAGTTAGCCGGCAGCAGGTGCGCATGGCTGAGGAGAGCAAGGACTCAGATGAGGGGCCGGGACCATTAGAGAGTGGACTGCTGCCTTCAGAGATTGTGGGGGCTGGCAGCAGTGATGAGGAGGTTCCCAAGGAGCCTGTGCCAAGTGTGCATGGGTGCAGGATTGCTCATAGGAAAGAGCAGTTACAATGGCACAGGTAACTCGGAAGTAAGGCTGCAAGGTAATGGCGCCTCCTTGAAGAAGATAAAAGCCAGCTGTGAAACTAACCTTCTTTGAAGAAGGCAAAGACATTTTGAAACTTCAGCCTTGTGGACATTCTAGTATCCTGAGTTTGTATTTGAAGATTCTTATTTTGCAAATTATTTCTTGTCTGTTATCTTTTGGCAAGTCTCACACAGTTTGGCAAGGCTTGTGCTTATCACAGCGAATTATTTTGTAAAAGCATTACAAAGTTTCTGTTCTTTTTGAATTGTGTTTGATTTGTCAGAAAAGGGCTTGGGTCAGAACAAGTTGACATCTTGAGAAGCATGAGTTCATACTCTGTCATTACCACCAATTTTTAACCGACCCTAGCATTTGTTCCCTGAGAAGACAGAAATGAGACCTAGCACTGTGCAACAAACTTGGCAACTTTAAGATATACTATATGGACTTCAACTCCTTAAACTGCAGACTGAGAAATACAAGGAGTTGAAGTCCACATGTCTTGGTTGCCAAGTTTAAGAAACACTGTGCAACAATGAAAGCAGACCATGTTCACCCTATGAGACCAGTTATAGATATGTAGACCACTGATTTGCCTAGCTGGCCACATCAATAAACCTTTTGCCTGAGGCTAGGAGGTTTGCCTTTGTTGTGTAGGTTACATTTTTAGACCTGAAAGTTGAGGTGAGGTGAAAGCTTTCACCCAAATAATCTTGACACAACTCAGCTCTACACTGAGCTAAGAGCAGCTAAGCAAGGTTTTAATATGTCCGGTAAACTTACCCTAAAAGACACTATCCTCACATGGATAATGTGTGGCAAAATTCAAATTTTTAAAGCAATAGCATCAGAAATCTTTTTAAGCTTTCATTTAAAATCTCAGCTAAGTCACTCAACCTTCTCATCTGATCTGATGATCTACAACAGACACTGAGTTTAAATGTAATGAGTGCTATGGATGTTTCCTGTCAGTAAATGTGAAATAAATCACTTTTTCAAAATCAATACTAATTGTATTTGATTGAGGATTGCCTGAGATAAACATGCAAATACAAATAGTAAGATTGCTTTTTACATCCAGATTGAATAAATATCTAACTAAATTCAAGAGGTTTGCCTGACCTGCTATGTTTATATTAATATAACAGTGAGCAGTTCATAGAACTGAAATAGAAAGATAAAAGCAGAAATAAATAGCTAACTTAAAACCCTGACTATTCTTCCTTTGCCCCCACCTTCCTCATCCCAGTTTAAACCCTATGTTACACCTTTTAATAAAATATGTTAGTTGAAAAAGATGCTGCCATGTAGTCCTGATTTTTGATTACTCCAGACAGTTTAAAGCCTGACTTTGTCCATATTTCTTGTCCAAAACTCAGGAAAGACTCTTCTTGTTGAGATACAACTTTACAGCCTTCAGATTTTGGAATTACCACTTTCAGCATGTCCCACTATCATTGACAGTATGGAATAATGTAGCTGGTTTACTGTATCCAACTAAAAATACCTAAAAGGCAACCATTTGCTTACCCTTAAAATTTAAAAATTTGAAAACGATAGTCAATTGCAACATGATCTAAAGGTCCTTCCTTTGTAAACAGTTTCTTATTTGTCTTAATTGCATCTGGTACCTTTCAGATAGTGTGTCCAGAATTGGAGGTCATCTCATTGGGGAAAGTGGCTCTCGTGAGTAAGAATTTGCTTGGGGAAATTGATTTCAGTAATATTTACTCAAACACCCTTGCTGGAGTGACCAGTCCCCAGATATATGAGATAAATCAATGTTTATCAACCTCAGCAACTTTAAATTGTTGTCAGGGGTACTCTGAGAATTAAAGTTCATGCTGAATTTGAGAAACATGAGGGAGAGAAAGAGAGAGGGAGGAGGGAGGGAGGGATGAAACTAACTAAAACTACTTACATGTTGGGACAATAATGTTGATTCCTACAGATAACCCACTTAGGATGAGGACCCAGGCTTGGCTTCTCCTTCGTCCAACTCGATTTACCATAACAAAAACAAGGAGTTTGGCAGGAACTTCAATGAACCCAAAGACAAACTGGGTCATATACATTCCCAGGCCAAAACCAGTGATGTTCATGCTAATGATATAATAGGAAAAAGCTGCTCCAAACCTGAAGGATGGAGAGATGAAGAGATGTACAAAGATACCTCAGAATCAGACTCTAGCAGGACAAAAAATGTCCAAGAGAAATCAAGAAGGGTGCCTCACCAGACAGCTGCCATGCAAAAGGAAATCCTTCTCAGCATTGGTGTTCGGAAAAGACTGATGTAGAAATAGTTCCCATCTGACTTCTGCCTTATCACTGCTGCAGTCTTGAGTAAGCTCTGAGGAAGTGAAATTGGGTTTTAAAGCAGCCACTTATGCATTGTCAAGAAATCAGAACAGAAATGTATTATCAAAACACACACACACACACACACACAAACTGTATTTGCAAAATTATTTGTAGAGCATCCAAATGGGGAAGATAATGTTTTGTAGAACTGTGTGCTTACTCATTCTTTTGTTCATGGTTGGACTACTAATTACCCTCTTCAATAAATCTGGTCTCTCTGCTACTAGTGTTTTCTCTTTAAACCAAATTTGGAATCTTTAAATGAAGGACATGCATAAATCAAAGATTCTGCCATAAAGAGAAAACACACTCCTACCATTGGTCTCTTTTACTTGGGAACTTGTATAAATTGGCTTCATGCTTGTACTGTGACTTATTGAATAAACCCAACAATCTGAATTCCCCAACACATTCAGCCATCATCTACAGCAGCAGTCTCCTAGCCCGAGGGGGGTGTGTGTGAGTGGCAGGCATGTGTGCATCACTCCATTTGTGCGAGTGGTGGGCATTTGAGCAAAGGGTGCTTATGTTTGCACACGGAGGATGCTTGTGCATGAAACTCCATTCACACGAATGGAGCTTTGCACTAGCACAAGCATCATCTGCTTGGGAAGTGGAGCTTCGCACATAAGTGCCATTGCTCTCCACTCACACAATTGGAGCTTTGTGCATGCTGCACGCTTGCCCACTGCTTGCACAAGTGGACCTTCACACGCACACACACATGCTTGCCCATCTCTCCCTCAGCTCAGTTTCAAACAGGCTGTGGCCCAGTAATGGGCCACTTCCCAGGGTTGGGGACCCCTGATCTACAGTTTATAAACCACAGTATTTGAGGTCACTGAAGAATGCAAAACCATAATCAAAGACATATGATGACTTAGCATGAGGTACAAGGCCAGGTCCAAAGGCAGGTTGGGATTCTATCTTCTTCAGGGATATTCAGGGATTGCAACTGTGAAGTCAAGAAGCTGGCCTCAGGTCACCTCAAGGCCGAATGACAGCTAGCCAGTTGGGAAAGTGATCCTGTGCAGTGTGGGTTATTTATATGTACTGAGAAAGGATTTAATGACATGAGCTTCTTTTTTCTTGTTAAAAGTTGATGATAGCTAAATGTTCACTTCTACACCCAAAAGAAGCTGAGGAGAGGCAGGCACTCTTTTCTACAACAGCTCACTGATACTCTCCATTTCCTAGCATAGCTAAACTAAACTGGCAGCCAATCTTTCTTCGTGATGATAGTATTAGGGAACTAAAGGTCTTGAATATAAGATCAAATGTGACCAGCTGATTCTGTCTTGTATATCCAAGGTCTGCCTGAACCCAGTCTGCCTCTCCTTGGTGCCATTTTCATGTAAAGATGGGAGAAAGATTTGTTTAATTTGCAACAGATCTGGGTGGAGCTGCTCCTGCTTGGGCGGCGGGGGGGGGGGCAGGTTGGGCTAGATGCCCTACAAGGTTCCTTCCAACTCTGTTAATCTCTAATCTGGGTTATAACTTGAAATTAACATCTCTCTAAATAGTGGGGTGCAGTTTGCCATTCCAAAAACAACGTACATCATTATTAGATAAAAACTTTTGTAAACATAAAAAGAAATTGTTTGGGAAAACTGCATGTTAGATAAAACTGCGGGGGGGGGGGCTTTTACTTGGAGAAATGTACAAAATTACATATACTTTTAAATGCAACCTTTTTTTTTAGAAATGTAAAATTACTAATAGCCAAATCCAAATGGAATGGAGAATGAAAGAGTGAGAAAAAAAAATCCAAACTGAATAAATTTGCAAGAATGAGAAACAGAGAGCCTGTGACTCATTTGTCCATCCTACTTCATAGCAGTTGGAGGAATGGGAGTGGGAGAGACAAGGGGAACAGAGAAAATCCATTTCATCTCTTGAGTTTTTAGGTACTGATGTCTTGACATACCTCAGGATTTATTTTGTCAGCAAAGTCTGTTTTTCTGTTCATTCTGGCACATCTTTCTAAATGTCTGTGAGCTTCTTTCAGCTTCCCTTTAATTAACAACCACCTAGCAGATTCTGAGAGCCACCTATTAAAAGATGAAATAAAAAGATCATATTCTCTGCCTGTAACCTGCAGCTCAACATGTTGGTTGGGGAATTCTGGGAGTTGAAATCCACACATCTTAAAGTTGCCAAATTTGAAAAATATTGCTCCAGCTAAAATTCCTCAAGCTGTCTGGCTATGTCACTCTTTTTAATGAATATGATGGGCAGGTATGGAGCTGACTAAAGTATTCAGTTACATACATTGTCTTGTTGTAATCATAGCATCAAAGCTTCCCATAAATCTGAAAATGTGCAGCCTGGTTGTTTTCTTGCTCATGAAAAAAAGAGTTCATATGTTTTCTAAAGAACTTTGCTTTGCACAAGCCAGTTGCAGGTGTGTACAAGTTTCTTCTGGCTTATTTAAAATAATAGAAGCATACTGAACTTGATAAATAGAGATCTTCATGGAATCATAGGGTTGGAAGGGACATTAAAGATCTTCCAATTTTAATCCCCTGCCTTATGCAGGAACCCTCAGGCCATGCCAGACAATGATTACTCAACCTTTGTTTGAAAACCTTCAGTGATGGAGCATCCATAGATCGAAGAGGCAGGTGGTGTTGTCCTTAATAGCTTTTATAATCAGGAAATTCCTGATTTCAAGTTTGGATTTCTCTCTGTAAATCTTTCACACGTTGGTTTGTCCTACCCTCAGTTACTCGACAGAATAAATCTATGCCTTCTCCTCAATGATAGAGAACATTGGAAAACAGTTATTACTTCCTTTCACTGTTGTTCTTTGGATTTAGTTTCCAAGCCTGTTATCACTTTTATTGCTCTTTCTCTCCATTTTTTTCCAGTTTCTCAGCATTCTTCTTGTGTTATGTAGCACAGAGGGAAACAATCCCTTCTTGTGATGTTTAACATTAAACCTCTATTGATTCAGCCCAAGATTACATTGAGTCTCTACTGCTGACTCATCCTTTATCCTACCAGAACACTCAGATCTGTCTCACAAGGACTACTATTTTAAAGTAGGAGGAGAGATCAAGGATGGGTGGTTAATTGTGATGATTTTTAATGCTCAAACTTATCCTTCACTACATTAAGAGCAATGCAATAGAGAATGAAAACAACCCTTTGTGGAATATATCCACTATGCTTTCATTCGCCATTCTTGGTTGAAACTTTAACTTTCAAGGCCACTGCATTACAAATTACTATTGTTGTTGCTGTTTTGGGAGTAAAGCTTTCTGTATGTAGTTAGAGTGAAACCTCTAGCAATTTAAGGCAATTAATGGTACCTTCAGGATCCAACAAAATCTGGCCTGTCTTATGTGGATTCTACCAGAAAGGTCTCAACCAATATGAAGTCCAATAAATAGGGGCTTAGCCACATGCCTTCTCTGTATCTGCCCCCCATACATGAATATTTTGCTTTCCATGATCTACAAAACTAGCCAGTGCAGGGTAGCATTAATGTGTTGAACCAGGAGGAGCCCCAGCATTAGTCCACCCTTTGCCATGGAAGCTCATTGGCAGACATTGAACCAGTCACTCACTCTCAGCTTAACTTCAGCTCAACTTCACAGGGCAGCTATTGGAAGAAAAAAAAAGACTTATGCCACATTTAGACATAAATGCATACCAAATAAAAATATTGTTATTGTTGTTAGCCTTTCACAAATTGCTTAAAATCTAGTTTTTCCTCCAACTATTTGGAATTTACTAGTTTGCAGATTGTAGGTAGTTTTGATGTTGTGCCCTCCTGGCTTTTTTGCATGCATGTTTCCTTATTTTTTTGTAAAACACCAACAGTTATGTAGAAATGGGAAGTGTGATATACTCCACCGTTAATAAGAGAACACATATTGAAGCTTCTTTCTGTCTATTCCAAGAGGCTACAGCAGGGGTCGCCAACCTTTTGGACCTCAGGGACCACCAAACTCATAATTTTAAATCCCAGGGACTACTAACCGGTCCTGTGGGCATGGCCTGATTTGTGGGTGTGGCTTGGTGGTCATGTGACAGGCTGGGCATGGCTTGTATGTAAATATTATAAATATTTATATAAATATTGATTTTTGTTATAAAAAAGAGCAGCTTTTACTCAAAATCAGGCAAAGCAGGCAGGCAGATTGAGTTGCTCACAGAATCATTCTATCTATCTGCCATCGGTTACCTCCTAAGGGAGGTTCGGCTATGCTTAAATGCAGAGCCGAAGATCTAAAGACTATCTAGAAAGCAAGAAATCCAACCATTTCCTGCTTCCTAGCTAATCTAAATCTCCCAGCACAGCAGAACCGCTGATGGTCAGAAAAAGGAAAAATAGCAATTTAGCAGGCAAGTTTGCTGGGTAAGGAATGAGTTGGTGGGGAGGGTTCCCGCAGGCCATGTGGGCAGTGCAGCCTTTTGTTTCTGTGTAGCCTGGATTAATTGCTTTAGGGGGGTGCTCTGGCAGTAACATTTCTCTGAGGCCCACCAAGATTTTCTCGTGGCCCACCAGTGGGCCGTGGCCGCCAGTTGACGACCACTGAGCTCGAGAACCTGAGCATATCAGTGTTTGTTTCTGAGTACCATCTTCGTTAAAGAATAGAGGGAAAAAAGTTGTTGTTTATTTTGGCGCCTCTGACCTGCACTTTGAAGCAAGATTATGTTAATCTTAATTGGATGCTGTTCCAAAAGCATTAAATATATAAACATATCTGAGTATTTGGATATATTAAAGTGATGGATATATAAATTTCAATCACAGACACCTAAAAGGCTTCACGAAAGAAAATTTTCTTCTTACTTGTATGAGCAACGCCTAATTCTTGTTCAACCAGATTATTTTTGTGTTCTTAGTGAGCCATCACTGTGTTATCGTTTATTTAAAAATGCCAAACACTGGGTCATTAGCACTTGAGACAAGCTGCTAGATCACTCATTTCAGTTTATAGCAAACATGCTAGGCACAGATTAACATCCTTCTCTTAATATTTTAATTTTGGGGCTTTTCCAGATTGCAAGCCATGAGCCTAAGATTGGCAACTCCCTTTGGTGTACTTTGCTCCGACTTTCCATGGAAGGCTTTTCTAGAGAAAAGCATCAATTTCTTTCTCTTTTTAACCACCCATACATAAAAATGGATGGAGCTTCAATTGCTTCAATCTTGATCTTTTGTCCATGCCCTGAGCACATCCCTAATGCTGCCCCTTTCATAGAAACAGAGTTGTTTCTGATTAGCTGCGTTCAACTTTGTGTTTCCAAAATCCCACCAGTAAAAGCACTATGAATCCTTTCACCGCCATTCAAATACCCCAAATCTTGGACATGCTAATCTAGAACCTGGCCTGAAGTCAAAACAAAACATTTTTTCTACTAGTTTTAACCTGATTTTGCAAAGGAGTTTTTGAGAAATAACATTTTTACCCACCACACGGAGATGATGCCCACTATACATGGAAGAGAGGTGGTGAGAAGCAGCCAGTGCCAATCCCGCACCAAATAGGCAATCAGAGCAAGAAGCATATTTCCGAAACTCCAGTAGAGACTGATTATAACCCCTGACATGGTGCGATGTTCTATATCCACCCATTCCATGCCTAGAAGATAGAAAAAGTGCTCAATAGGTCCATCTGTGCAGGGGTCTCCCTTTTATTGGAAGAGGATGACAGAACTAGATATGGCAGCACAAATGATGCATTTTTATAGCCCTTCATCTTTGCCTTTGATTCTCTGGGAACTGAAATGTAATTTGTCCTTCTCAGACTTGCAGTTTTCTTGATCAGCTTGTTTTTAATCTCTTATATTCCTTTTCTTGATGGTTGCTTTCACTGCTGGTTTATCTAGAAATTAGCTTATAATTTGAGTTCAGATTTTGTTTTAAATCAAGATTCGCAAACTTTTAGGGCCAATGAGTACATCTGAAACACCCCATGCTTCACTTTCTTTTTTAGCATTTACAACTATTAAGAAAACCCTCATATATTATCTCATCATCTTTCACTGGGAAAACATCAAAATTGGGACTCACACTTGAAGGATCTGGAGCCTTTCTGTAATTGCTTGGCTTAGAATGTGTTTTTCAGTCCTGCAATTGAGGACTGTATCATACTGTTATTCACTCATAGATTTCAATTTGTAAGGATACCATATTTGTGCAGGGCATGGTAAGGGAATGCTATAAAAGCTCCACTTATTTTTTATGTGCAATCATGGCTGCCATCTTGCCCTTTGACCATATGCTGCATATACCTCTGATCCATAACTACATACAATACACTAGATCCTTTCCTCTTTTCACAAGAAGCATGAAGAAATAAGTGCATATTTCATATCCATGAATTCCTTTGCACAATTGTTTCCTGTTTATCCATAGCTGCTTTTTAAAGGCCCACCTGGATCTTCTTTTTGGCTTACCCAGAGGTATCACGATGATAGAGAGTCCACAGATAGACATTCCTGTCAGAGTCCATGTCACTGAGAACATAGTATAGGAAACTGAGGCAGAACTCAATACCCCAAAGATGAGGGTGGCCAAGTAGGACACCAGAAGCATTCTCTTTCGACCAAACCTGAGGCACCATAGAAAGAAGCATTACTGCTGTGACCAAGGAGGCAACTTCCAAGTCATCTCCAGATTCCTACCAAAGGTCATGAGAGTTGCAAATTGCCCTTTCAGAGAAATTGGCTAATAGTTCACTTTTTATCCAAGCAAGTAAAGAGTTGCTCAAGGAGCAGAATCAGCACTTAACAGATAACAGATAATCAGAGTTGGAAGGGACCTTGTAGTCATCTAATCCAACCCCCCGCCCAAGCAGGAGACCCTATACCATTTCTGACAAATGGCAGTCTAATCTCTTCTTGAAAGTCTCAAGTGATGGTGCTCCCACAACTTCCGAGGGCAAGCTGTTCCATTGGTTGACTGGTTGATTGACAAAAAGCTTCATGTAATAATAATCTTTATCATGGCAAAAAAAGCAATATTTTGTATTTTAAACAAGTCTGTTTTTACTGTTTTAAGTGAATGGAAGTTGTTGGGAAATGGAATAGAGTGAGTACAGAATGGAACAGAGTACAGAAATTATTTTGGAGCAGTTACTGGGTTCTGTGGAATATGTACACAAATGAAAATAGATGCATTGCATTTAAATAAATGAAACAAAATAAATACATGTGGAAGGGTATACTACCCATTTAATTTGTTCTTGGCTTATTTTGTGTTTGCTGTGCCATTACACCTATGCTAGTCTTTTCATGCAACCTAAGTAATTGGTCCTTCATAGGTATTGTTGAGGACAAATGGGAGCTTTTTCACCAGACGTAAAATTGGAAGCTAAGGTCTTCATGCTTCTGCTCCCATAAAAATATGGGATAAAATGTCAAGCACATGTCAAGAGACAGTATGTACCCAGATGTGCTTTCTGTTGACACAAAAATCATTCAAGACTATAACATTTTTTACCATGGGGGAGTACATTTTGGTCTAGTGCTTACAAAATAATAATATGAATGCATAGATGCCTTTGAGTCAGTCTTGGTGCCTGGTGATTTGTGAGTCTAGGACAACTTGTCACAAGCAACTCGTCATGGAACAGCTCACTGTGGGACAAGAGATATAGTAATATGGAAGAAATGGTGGAATAGAACCACTAAAGAAAGGATGCAAAAGGAGGGACAAAATGAAATGTCAGTGACAAACATTAAAATATGTTTCATTAATTTAAATAATTAAAGTGAATTGTTGAATTGTCCCGTGGCAAGTTGGCTGCAGCGAGTTGTCCCATTCCAGCCTGGACTACTCCTTGCAGTTTTCTTGACAAGATTTCAGAAATGATATGCTTTGCTTGCTTCCTAAAGCTGAGATAGAAAGTAACTGGCCTAAAGTCAGTCCAGTGGCTTTGTGCTTAAGGTAGGATTAGAACTCAAGATCTCCTGGGTTCTGGCTTGCTGCCCAATTAGCTTCTAATACGCATGTAAATGAAGACCAATTGCCTAGAACCTCAACTCCAGTTAGATCTTTGGGAAATGCCCCGGTGTCTTCCTAAAAGCTTTTGTCTTTTGGTCTTCATTTAGTTTTCACCTTGCTGTTTGAATCTGTCTGTTTCCATTATTCCATCACATACATTGTTGTTCGATGGAATGAGGAAAGTTACATTTACATCAATAGGTTCTGTCGGGTGGATCGTTTCCAAAACATCAGCTATTTCCTGCCTATTGAAAAAATGTCCACTTGATCATTTGCCCGACAAAAGGCTGATACATTAGCAATGCCAGACTTAGGATGCAAAGCTCCAACAATCACTAGGCGGCAGCAAAAATTTAACAAAATACCAATAATTTGCTGTCATCTTGTGGTTGCCTAGAGTTTTACACCCTAGGTTTGATAGAGTTGTTCATAGGTTTTAGCAATAATATTATTAATTTATTTTAGAGTAAATAGTTTTAAAATAAACCAGGTTTTTATCTTTGTAGAATGGGGTTGCAAATATGGAATTTTGAAAAGCTGTTCTAAAGTTGGGCTGAAAATTGAAATGGGTGACCAAAAGAGCAGTGTGTTCCCTCGAAAATTATGATCTAGAGGATTGAATTCTCACATTGATGCAATTTTTATTGCCTGCACATGGACTGTTGCAACATTCTTAAATGTCCACATATCTAGATAGAATAATGTAAGAATGAAATTACCTGTCCGAGAGGTCTCCAAAGATCATAGCACCAAACATCACCCCGAAGAAGAAGAAGGTAGCAGTTGCTTGGTTCAAGCTTTTATGCTCACAGACCAGATTCCACTGGAAAATAGACACTCATTTAATAGTTTCCTTTTTCAGTAGCCCAATAAGTTTCATGTTCATGATAATTACAGAACATTTAAAATACTTTAAATTTATGGATTCCAACTTCTGGATTGGATCCTAAGGAAGTATTCTGGTAATAGATGTTATTATGCCATAATGAAATCCCAATATCACCATGGCTGGTCCTACCATTAACCAAAGTGAATGGAAGTTTTTGGGAAATGGTAAAAAAAATGGAGTTTGTAGGTAGTGGTGCGATTCAACCGGTGTAACAACCAGTTCGGTGAGCACCCAGCATTTAGAAAAAATCATTTTTAGCTATAATACCTTGCAATGCTGCAGCCCTGGTGAGAAAAACAGCTGATGTGCGGCAAATTGCTCTGCCGTGCGAATCAGCTATACTCAAAAACAAGGAAATAAAGCACAGGAAAAGGGCAGGGGTGCATGGGCTGGGCCAAATGATCACCAGAACTACCGGTTCACCTAAACCAGTCCAAACCAGTAGAATCCCACCCATTTGTAGGTGGCAGCAACATACAGTCCATTCCTAAAACAAACTGCTGCTTTCAGATGTTGTGGAAGATCCTGTTCCATAGTCTGTGGTGAAAAAACATTCACTGTTAGTTAAATATTCAATTACTGTGGCTTTTCTACATAGAATGAGAGGTAGGCACTGTGTTCTTAGCTGGCTCAGAATCCAAAAGATCTTAGGCTACTCTTGCATTCACCTTGACAACTGTTGAACGCTAATCCCTCATTATGTTTCCACAAGTAGGAGAGGAGTTGAAGATCCCTGTATAGCAGTATTGTACCTAAATAATTTTAAATCAGGGAATTATCAAAAAGTCACAACTTACAGAATATACAAAGTCACTTTTACTGAAATCACCACATTTTATTAGAGTTTAATTAGCAGTATAGATCCAATTTTGGTTGGCAGAATAAGCAGTAGAGAAGTATACTTTCCTTCCATGTGTTAAACCAAGGTGATGACCCTTCTTTAACTATTATCCAAACACCACAACATTCATTCAAATGAATAATAATATAATCATCTAATACTCTTTATCAGAATAATTTTTTTTGCCAATGTCTTGATTTTTAGGCATTCAGTCTATTTTTAGAGTTGCCAGTGAAGGTATTTTAAATTTTAGTGCATTTATTTTCCCTAAAGCTTCTGAGATGCATCAGATAATTTTCTGGGATGGAAGTTTGCTATGCAATGGTAAACCATTAAATCTTTAACACATAAGGAACAACTGTGTTGAGGAAATCAGGCATTAAATCTGCTAGGGAGTGTAAGTTTTAATATTTGAGATGGGAACCCAATTCAGTCCATCCATGGAGAATAGATTCCTCAAAGAGTGTGAGTTATGTCTGCTGACCACCTTGCTGGTGGTGCAGAGATACTAGGGAAAACTATTGTAGACACACTGTGCCAGCTGACTTCCTTGAAGCATCTGTTTGGTCACTGTAAGAAACAGAATGCTAGACTAAATTAACCTTTGCTCTGGGATCAACAGCACCATTTCTTTGGCAGGCATTTTTCTAATTATGGGATAGAAACCAACAGAGCATTTCAGATTATTGTTACTTTGATGGAAATGAGTGATTGACAAATCAACAGGAAAAAGAAAACACAATAGAATATGCTGGAGATAACAGGAGCAGAACATCAAGTAAGAAATTTACTGTCTCAGAATATCATGGAAGAATTATTGTTTACCACAAATGAGGAACAACTGTACTATACAAAAAGGTTTTCATGCCCATTCCCCAAACTGTTGCCAGAGCTCAGAATGGCTGTGTTCTCATGACAAACTAAACTCATAATTAATTGACATATGGTCTACTGAATTAATCTAATTTTCTGGGCTCACATAATGCACTGCCATAAATCACCTTCAATGATGTACGTGCATTAGAAGACTGGGACATACATTTTCTATAAAATAAATGAATTAAGTGAACCACAAGAGCTAGGTTCATGTTAAAATTGTTGACTAGCTTATGGTCTTATGTGTCATGTGAACACAGCCATTAAGCTGTTTGTCAAAAGTGAAATATTTTCAGTGAACACAAAGGAAGCTTATCCCCTTATCCCAACTCAAACACATACAGGCACTCAAAATTTTCTATCATATCATAACAGCACATACTGTAAAGAGCTTGCTTAAAGAACATGATCAGCTTATTAAAAGGACTCAGACTGTAACGGTATGTACGCTAGGAAAAGTATATTCAAAAATTGTATGTATTAGATGAAAAGGCACATGTGCATATGCATGATTTTTTCATAAACTGAAGCTAAATGATGACAAATAAATTTTAAGATTGGTGAAATGCGAAACTGAGCAAGAGTGAACAGAGTATAATCCTTATGCTCATGACAGTTACATTTTCCAGAAGCAACATAATTGGAATAGCATCTTCTGAAGAATAGACAAAATCAGATAGGACTTGCTTTTGAGTAGCTAACAATTTCAGTCAAGTAACTTAACAGAAAGATAAGAAGGAATGGCAATGATTACTGCAACCTTGCATGTTCACCTGGAAATAAGAATTAAATGAATAAGAAATTCCAATATATGATTACAGAGATGATTATCTAAGAAGGATACATACATTCCCCAGATAAACTACCCTAACCAAAGATTTTGGAAAAAGTGAAGAGAGGAATAACGTAACAACCATTTTCTCTCTTATCCCTTAATATTACATTCTCCTTTTTTATTATGGTTTTTCAGATAATCAAAACTAATTTGAAGTTTACCTGAGTGGCTATTGTGGAAATGAATTGGGACTGATCATAGATCCATCCATACTGGCAGCTCTGGACAGATACATTGGTCAATTCAAGTGAGGAGTTAAGCAGTAGATGAAACTGAGGTTCAGAAAACATCTCACAAGAGCTGAAGGCTCCATTAAAATCCCTTGGAATGTTGATAATCAGCACCTCTTCTTTGGTAAGATTGGCAAATTGTTGCTGATGTGGGATGGCACAGTGATGTCCTGGTATGGCTGCTAGAAAGTTATGCAGCAGGAAATGCAAGGGGAGCAAGAGTCTTGGAAAGCAGAGCAGAAGCAGTGTTAAAACCTGGAATCGCCCAAAGCCTCCGACTTCCCTCAAGAGCTCTTCAAAGTTCATCTTTGCCAAGTCACTTGTTTGTTCATAACAGCTGAGATGTCAAAGAAGAAAAATCTTGCTGATGTTGGGTTCTATATGAACTAGATGCCATGACTTTTCGCAAAGTCTTTGTGGACTTTGAAATGTAGAATATGCCTTTCCCCCTTCAGCAGAAACATGCCAAGGGTTTATTCACAGTGAGGATGGGGTCAGAATCAGTGAAGTCATAATTACTGAGACATGAAGAAAGAAATCCAACATAAAAATAAGGACAGGAAGCTAGGAGAACATTTAACACAATGAGTATTAATGATTGAATAATAACCTTTAACGCTGCCAGAAGTCAGGCTGGACATACAGTATATTCTTCTCTCTCCTTATCTGTAAAATTAAATACTAGCCCAGGCACACAGGCTACCATACTTTCCTATGACCAAGAATTTTCTTTGGGAGCATCTCACTGTTCTTGTTCACTTAGACAGAAATGAACAGAAGACAGAAGGGAGATGTCATCAAACACATTGGAAAGACAAAAGCTTGTAAATCAAAGCATAGGAATAGGTCCATTCTTTAAAGAGAGACTTGCTGGTCAGCTCAAACATTTTAATGGGACATAGATAATATCCCAAAACTAAACTGTAAACTAACTGATCACAGTTTAATGTAACAGGTTGTGCAAACTTGTCCCAGATATTCATTGTTCAATTTTCAACTCAGAAAGCTGGTTAATTAAATAAACAAGGGTCATTGACCTTGTTAAGCATGTTAGGAGAACACAGCCAAATGCTGTGTACTTTGATCCTTGTGTATTATACTGATCCTTCCTATGAGAAGAATTTGAGCTCAGAGAAAACAAAAATAAACTCAGGATACTTAAGTCATGTGATCAAAATTCAGAGGCTTGGCAACTGGCATGTATTTATGACAATTGCAGTGTCCCAGGGTCATGTGATCATCTTTTGTGATCTTCTGACAAGTAAAGTCAAAGGGGAAGACAGATCCACGTAACAAATTAAATTAACAACTGCAGTGATTCAACCAACAATGGCAAGGAAGGCCATAAAAAGGAGCAAAACTCATTTAACGACTGCTTAGCAACAACAATTTTGGCTTCAATTGTGGTTGTAAGTTGTTATCATTTTTAGTCCCATTTATGACTCATGGTTCTTGTGCTCAAAGGTAAAAGGTTCAATCACACAATAACTTTAAAGAAGTTCTAACCATATATAATCATTATTGATGAGGGATTTGGGGAATTAAGACCAATGCAAAGACTACAGTGGCATATGTAAGCTGACTGTCTAATTAAGTATAGACAGTATACCTAATTCATTTCTAAATAAGACCCACTGAAGTAGATCTTGATTCCCTAAAAGCAATTTCACAGTATGGGTTCCTTGTATAGCTCTTAAAGGTGCTGATATCATGGGCAACATGCAATAAGTAAAGAGCTGGGAGTAGTGGTGTCTATTAGTGGTGCAGCTGTTGCTTGAGTTTATAGTAGAGGTTCAAGACCCCATACTCAAGAGAGCAATAAATTGAATTCCCAGGGTAAATAGTGGATGGGGCAGTAGCATTCAGGCCTATCATCTATAATTAGATTTATATGCCCTTGCTGGGACTTATCTGGGATCAATCAGCTTGCATATTTGTAATTACAGATACAACATTTATTTTATTTACTTTTAAAATGTTTTGTTTTCCAGAAACAGTAGACTCTTACCTAGGTACCATTGGGTGAAAAAAGGAATCTTTTCCCCTTTATAAACAATAAAGTCAGAGGTCTAAACTTATGTTGCTGAAGCTCCATGATCAATGGTGTGGAGTGGTGATAAAGCAAAATGCCTAACTTTCCACGTTCTGCTCTAGAGGAAGAGAGATAACTGGTGACATTTCAAATATGGCTGCCTATAATTCCCAGCATTCTGTAATGAGAGAATACTTCTGGGTCCTGGGCACAAAGGAACAATAAATGTTGCTCACTACAGTGATCAACCTGTTAGGACCTACAGCTGTCAATGGAACATCACATCACAGTGTAGAACCATAAAGAAGGCAGAGAGAAAACAGCAGTCTTCTTATTGTCATTTTGGGCTACAATCATTTTTTTCACTTCAGACTTCTTGGAACAAGCCAAAAGTGACTTCTTGTGGCTAAATGAACTCATCACATGTCACTTCAAGTGATGATTATCTGTAATAGAAATGTTATAATTTAAGCATGTATATGTAAAAAGAAAGTGTGCACAATCCAGCTTTTTGAGCTGGCTGGTGAAGTTATTTGTGCTTCTAGTACAGATCTGAGAAGATTTAAAGCACTGGGCCCAGTGGAGATGAGGCACAACAGATACAGATGCATCTCTATTATTTACTTTATTTTTTTCAAGTCGTACCCAGTCTTCTTTTGAACATTACTTGTTTACCTTTAATTTAAAAGCTTAAGGCCCTGTCACACTGCCCAACGGATGCAAAACGGACACAACGGACGAGCAAAATGTTCCATCCGTTGTGCTTATGCGCCTCTATCACAAGGAGGGCAATAAATTATGCATAACACTGTTGGAGCAGAAGTAACAACGGAAACCAGCGAGGATTGGCGGACGTTGCGCGGATGGGAAAGCGGAATGACGGAACGGAAGCCTAGCGATGGAAGCAGATGGGAGCGGATGGCACATCCCAGGGCTTCGCGGGGTCTCAGCAAAGCGGACCGGATGGATTACAGCGAGATGAAGCGGATGCACAGTGGAAAGCCTAGCGGATGGCACAGCGGAAACGATGCCTGGCAAGTGTAATGCGTGGCATTGTGCGGGGGGATGCATTGCGGCGAAGCCCCCGGATATATAAAGGAAGCAGCTTAGTCGGCGCGCCAGCATCGGAGGAAAGACTCTGCTGCAGATACATCATGAGCCTTGGCCTGCCCTGCCTGCATGCCTGCCTGCAAGCCTGCTGCCCACCCTTCCTGCCAACCTGCCTCCAAGCCTCCTGGCCAGCCTCCCTGCCAGCCTTGCTGTCTGCCTACCTGCCAGCCCTGCTGCCAGCTGCCTTCCAGCCTCCCTGCCAGCCAGTCTGCCTGCCAGCCTTGGTGCCAGCCTGCTTGCCAGCCTTGGCTGCTGCCTTGCCTGCCTGGCCTTCACTGCCAGCTCCTGCTAGCCTTCGCTGCCAGCTTCCTGCCAGCCTTGGTGCCAGCCTTACCTTGCAGGCTGTGCCAGCCTTCTGCCAGCCAGAAACCCCACAAACCAGGGGAAAGAAGGCGAATGTCTCAGCAACCTGCCGCCCATCCCTGTCAAAGAGGACAGGGCCACCCTCGATCCGACCCCTGTCTCCTGACTCTCTTCTGCTGGGGTTTCTGCTGCTCGGGCGCTTCTTCTGGGTGTTGGAGCTTCTGCTGAAGCTGCTCCTGCAGTGGTGCTTTCTGCTGCTGTACTCTGCTGAAGCTGCTCTTGGCGGCGGGTGCTTCTGCTGCTGCATACTCTGCTGAAGCTGCTGCTGGTCCTACTCATGCTCTGGACTTGCTTGTCCTGCTCATGCTCCTGACTTACTCGTACTGCTCAATGCTCCTGGTCTTGCTCATCCTGCTCGTGCTCCTGGTGCTGGTCTCTGGTGCTGGTGCGGTGTGCTGCTGCTGCTGGGCTCCTGGTGATTACTCTGCTGATGATGATCCTGGTCCTGCTGATGCCCTGCTTGTTGCTGCTTGATTGATGGATGGATGATGTATTCTGCTGCTGCTGCTGTGATGATGATGATGATGCTGATTTATGATCGCTGCTGTGATGATGAGATGATGATGATCCTGCGGTGCTTGCTGTGGCTGGTGGTGTGGAGGAAACACCCCTACCACCGTGGGCCCCTCTGATGAGGGCCCATCTGGTCCTGGCAAAGAGAGGAAGAGCGTATGTGGGGATGGTGAGAGGAGCAATACTTCATTGAGGAGGAAACCGAGGATTAGGTGCTGGAGTGGCTGAGAAGAGATGACTATCGTGGCATGGAAGGACACAGCGGCTGTACAGCACACCAACGGAAGCAGCTGCTTGGAAGAGAGGGCGGAGTGTAAGTATCAGGGCGTTACACTCATCAGCGAGGATCAGTCACCGGCTGTCTGTGAGAACGTAGTGCAGGCGACGCAGTGGATGACTGGATAGTGAGCCGGGCAGAGGAGAGCTGCACCTGAAGAAATCTGCCAGGCGCCACGGTTAAGCTGACGGCACAGAGAGACCTACGTCATGCCAGGTGCAGCTTCCTGGAGGGGTGAGATCTGCCACCGAGGAGCACCAGGAGCCCCTCTGTCACCCTCTCTCTCGGCAGCCTGCTGCGACCCAGTGTCCTCTTCCACCAAGAGTCAGTCCCTGTCTCCAAGCAGGTTTTTGTGGAGGCGTGCCACGGCGGGAGAAACCGTGGACAGCTTGTTGTCACCGTGGGTGGAGCGCGTGGAGGACTCCCTGTCGGTGGGAGAGAGGAGACATCGAGTCCACCACAGTCCGTAGCCGTATCCACCACCGCCCAGCTCCGCCTCCACAGAAAGCAGAGAGCCAGACAGCAGGAGGGGCAGAGCCACACCTGTCCTGCTGAGATCAGGGACACCATCCGCACCAGTATAGATCTCCTCTCTCAGCATGGTCAGTACCGACTCCTCATCCTCCAACCGCGAGCCCTTCCTCACCTATGTCAAACCAGACCCTCAAGAACATGGAGAAACCCAGTACCATGGTGGTGAAGGACCGGATCACGAGCTGCTTCACAACCCTCCAGACCCAGAGGAACTCCCCACCCAGTCCAGGTCTGCTCCTCCAGACCTTCCACCCCTAGGTGATGTCCCTCCATTCCAAGGCTTCCCACAGCCCCTCACCTACCAGGGCTACGGCTACCAGAGGTCCTGCAGCACAGAGCAGCCAGCCCAGGACCACAGATGTCATCGGTTGCGACACCGTTGCCACGGTTGCACTGATGCCACGATGCCAGCCATGCCAATTGATGCCACCGACGACAGGATGCCACCCACACCACCGATTGCCACCACGCCAGTCTCACCCAGCAGCAGACCAGACAGGAGCCTCACGTATACACTAGCCTTATCACTCCACTCCCACCCACAGCCAGCCTGGCCTCAGTACATCTGTCATCAGTACCTGGGCTGACACCCCATGACATGGAGGAAGGACCTCTCAGCATCCGCGGTCTGAGCCAGCTGTCTGAAGCTTTCTCAATACACCATCACCTGTTGTCCTCTTAGGCGCCAGGCACCCCAATGACGATACAGACCACACTCCAGCACCACCACCTCCATTACCACCTGGACCCTTCACCCATGAGACTGGCACACTTCCGATGGACAATAAGAGTACCAGAGACTGGGTAGGCTGGCTACCTGTAGAGTTTATTTGGACACTTGACTTGGGTCATTTTTTTTTACAGCTTGTTGTTCAATAAAGTTTATCTTTGATTCACACACTTGCTTCATTTCTTTTTTTTAATAAAGTCTTGGTGGAAACTTTTTAGAATTGGTTTAAGCCTTTGCATGCTTGGTGGGATGAGATTGAGATAGCAGGGGGATGGGCAGGATAACCTGTGGCGATGGGTAATAGCTGTGGGATGGGTAAGGATAGCAGTGGGATAGATATAAGCCTCCAGCGCAAGCATAGTGGGACTGTATGGTCCACCCTCCCTGGTGCCACACCTATGGCTTGTTGTAACCCCGTACCTCTGCTCTTCTCCCGATCCATCTTCGGACCCAGACGCTTCTTGCCGCCTCCTTTTCTTCCCGTAGTAGAGTTGCACAGAGCCTGTAGATGGCTTCGCACTGTTGCAGAAGGATGGTGGCTGCCAAAAGGACTGTGTGTTGCGATCCACGGTTGACATGACTGGATGCTGTGGAAGAGTCAGAGTCAGATGAAGGCTGCAGAGGTCTGCACAGGTGGCTGCTGGTCTGAAAGTGAGATGCAGACGAGTTGCTCCACCTTTTATAGGCAGTATGTGTCCCTTTGCATCCCTCTAGGCATCTCTAGGCATCCTCTAGGCATCCTGTAAGACATCCTTAATATCCGAGATAGGTCCCCTCTGCGCGAACGTTTTTTCCGTTTAAACGCTTTGTTCCATGCTGCATCCGTTCTGCATCCGTTTGCGTCCCGTGTCCGCTTCCTCCCTGCGTCTGAGCGGATGCGAGTTGCGCGGATGTGAATAGATCCTAGCGGATATAGCGGATGCGTAATGGATGCAGAATGGATGCGTAGCGGGATGCCAGAATGGACGCATTGATACCTTTTCTGTGCAAAAGTTTTGGGCAGCCACAAAACTTTCTGAGCGGATGAAACGTCAATAGAAATGCTGGACTGGCATCTGTAGAGGAACGCAAACATAACGGAGGCAGTGAGTACATCGCGTTAACCAATGGATGGCAACCTTTTTTGTCCGTTTTACATCCTCTTTGCATCTGTTGGTGCAGTGTAACATGGGCTTTAGCTAAGAAAAATGAGTCTGGATATAGATTTTGAGAATCCTTGCAAAAACTATAATTAGAAGAATGCACATACTTTGAGCTTCATTGTTCCTATCACCTTCCGCTTTCTGGAGGAAAAAAGTATGAAGTATTCTTACCTGTTTGGATAACTTGCTTACATTTGACTATATTTTAAAAAATCAATTTTTCATTCTTTGTTTTGTTTTGCTTTAAGGTAATAACCAGAACCTAAAAATAAATTTGAAAGCTCTATCCCTGATTTGTGCAAAAAATACATAGATGAATTTGTGTGCTCTACCCAATGCAAATTATAGGGAATTGGATCCAAAAACAGCCTGATTCAGAAAGATTGCTCTGAAGCTGCCTGTTAAATGAGAAAGTCACCAGTGTAAAGGAAACATACCTTTTCTACTTGGGTGTAGATGAGATCTTAACCATATGCCCCTGCATCTTCTAATTTATAGATGTGGTCATTCCACTTTGCCTCAGCGTCAAATGATATCCACATCTGTAGGGTGGCCAAAAAAACCCACAACATTTTCAAGAACAAGCAAAGGCTCTTTAGAATAATTTCCATTTTATATGGAGACCGAAAGAGACATTGCATAGAGATATTGTAACCATAAATGGCTAATGCCCATGTACCACTGCACCAACGGATGCAAAGAGGATGTAAAATAGACAAAAAAGCTTGCCATCCATTGGAAAACGTGATGCATCCATTGTGTACTCACTGCGTATGTCTTTCATACGCTCTATCCGTCAAACATCTGTCTACTGTATTTGGATCCGCTCAAAAAGGTTTGAGCTGCACAAAACTGTTTTGAGCGGATGAACTTTCTGCCGTGTACGATCTACATCCGCCAACACATACGGGCAACAACGTTCTACGTCTTTGTCATCCGTGACATGTCCACTGTATCCTCGTCCTGCTCCTCTGGATCCCGGCAACTCACATCCACTGCAGCTGAAAGCGGAAAGAGGGGAAGAAGCGAAAAGTACAACGGAACGTCCACACAGCGTTAGCTAGCACGGAAATAGAAAGGCATGTATAAGCGGATGCAATCTCGTACTATAAACATTAAAATGGACAAAAAACCTTCGTATATGGGACATATCTCGCATAGTTTAGGATGTTCTGGAGTATGCCTAGGGTATGTGGAAGGACACTAGCGGACTATCGAGATTTCCTATAAAAAGGGGAGGAAATCACCTGATCTCACTATCAGTCCAGTGCAGCTGTGGTGTACAGACAGACTCTTCCACCCTTGCTTCTGTGCTGAATCTCCCCCGCCACCACCCATTGGGATTTCTCCATTTTTTTCCCCAACCACCCCCAACCTTTTCCCCACCTTATTGGTAGCGCCATCATATCAAACACCAAGCCCCTTCAGACTGTTTCCACCTTTTCTAAACGCCGAGGAGAAGAAGGAGACGCCAAGACGCTGTGTGGGTTGAAGAGGATCGGCGAAAAGAGTTGGAGTTGGACTTTCTATGACAGGTGATGCGTAGAGTCGAGAATGAAGACACTCATGCATTCCAGAACTGCTGAGGGATGCGCACCAGCCATGTTGTCAAAAATGTGGAGCATCTGACGACCAGTTGACCAAGCCAAGCACAACTTCCGTCCCAGCCTGGACCCTGGACTGAAGGTGGCACTGACTCTGCCCACTGCCTTCTGGAACCACGTACAGAAACATGCAGTATGCCTGGAGGGTGCACACAACACATCACAAAGTGGTCAGAGAAGTGGTGCAGGCACATCATCGAAGAATACGTGGAGGAGCTCCTCCAGTGCCCCCACCACTGAAGAAGGCTGGAGAACTTGCACAACAGTCGTATCGGAGGTGGAACTTTCCCCACACCGTTGGAGCCATAGACTGAGAAGCATGTGGCCTGCAAATCTCCAGCCAACTCGGGTCACTCCTTATCACAACTACAAGGGCTTCTCGTCATATCATCCTCTTTGCCATGGTTGATGCTGACTACAAGTTCATGTACATCGATACTTCAGGCAACGCGTCAGCTTCAGATAGCCAGGTATATAACGCCAGGCAACCTCAAGGATGTCTGGAACCAACAACTTCATCATGCGGGTTTCCAGATCCAGACCCCACTACCCAATGACACACAAGATCGTGAGCCCTCACTTCAGCGTGGGTGAATGATTGCCATTCTCCCTTCAGAACCTAACCTCATTGAAGCCCAACAGTTCCAGATACCCCTCACCCCTGAAGAGAGGCAATACTCACACTGACAGGCTAGTCCCAGGGCAAGACGGGTGGTCGAGAGAACGCTTCTGCCCATCCTGGCCAAGAGGTTCCAGGTACTTCCTCCAACACCCATGCCACGCATCACCCAGGGACTGCTGAGGAACACGATGGAAGTCTGCTGCCACCTGCACAATCTCATGCGGCCTACGCCGCTACCACAGTGTTGCAGATTATCAAGCTTGTGGACCGTCAGAGGCAATGGATACTATCGGAAGCCTGTGATTATTGTTGAGGGCAAGACGGAATACATGCATAGGAGCACTTGCGGATGGTACAAGGCCCCAACAAGACTTCCGTGAGGGAATGAAGCAAGCGCAACCTCTCGAAACACTGGTGCAACTCCCCCAGCTGGAGCAGTGGGTAGTGCAAGACAGAGCATGGTTAGATGCTTAATGGATGCTTCCTCATTGCGCAGGGACCTGTCTCATCGCCACACTGATTGAGAGTTAGTGCCATGATATTGTTGAGTGGCCTTAACAATGAACTGAGGGCACTTAACAAGAGTTTGTTTTATTTCTGAAATGTGTTTGTCAATGAATAAAAACTTGTCATGAATAATAAAGGAGCGCTCATATGTGTGCAGCACGCTAGAGGGTGGACATACAGGCCCAAACTATGCTTGCACGGAGGTTTATCCTATCTCCGGCCTCCACGAGAATCATTTCATCGAGCTTAACGTTTTGAATAATCACATCCCAATTGAAATTAACTAACTTGAGAGAGATTACACTAACTTACCCCAGTCCAACTAGACTATCCTTACACGTCCCACTAACTATCTACCCTTCGAACTATCCTTATATCTCCTTACCAAGCATTCATTAAGCGCCTTAATACCACAATATTGTTCTTAAAGTCTTCACCACACTTTATTCAAGTAAATATAAATGAACCAAGCTGTGTCAAGAGCACATTGATAAACCTTATATTAACACTGTCTTATATGTAAGGACCTGTATTGACTCCTTTATTTTAAAAAAGCAAAATTGACTGCACAGTAAAGTGTCTTTAATGGCAAAGATAATGGTGAACAGGTAAACAACTCAGTCCTCTGGCACTATTTCTCAGTCACTCTGAGGCATGTCTGGCATTCTCAGCTGTCGAGCCAGGCCAGAGGACTTGGAGGTGCTGTAGCTGGAGTGTGCGTCTGAGGGCGCCATTGGCCAAAGTGCTCTGCGCCCCGAGAATAACAACCAGGGGAATGTGTGTGTTCAGGAACTTCTGAGATGCTCGAACCTAGTCCCGTGAGGTTGAAGGAGCCTTCTCACAGAGGACCTGGATACAGGCACAGGACTGAGATAGACAGATTTTCTTGTAGAGGGCTTGGCTGTGTGGGTGGAGGAAAGGAGGAGTTGATAGTGGCTGTCCTGGTCGTGCAATGCACTGGCGCCCAGCTAGAGGCGTCAGTGCGTGAGATGAACCTGCCTGGACTGGGAAGGTCTGTTTCCTGCTTGTGGAAGTCCTGGTAGCTCGTAGGCTTATGAGGTAGGTGAGGGGCTCGTTGAAAGCCGTGAAAGGGCTGATGACATCACCTGGGGTGGAGGAGCATGTAACCTGAATGGGGTCGGAGCAGAGGTCCTGCAGCATGGGCCTGGAGGGTGAGTGCAGCAGTTGCTATTGATTTTCTCGCTATCCATCTGGTACTCGTGGGAGCCTCGGGCAGGTCATGAGGGTCTGGCTCACGTACATGATGCAAGGCTTGCGGTATGAAGGGATGGCATATCTCTGTGGACAGCTGAGAAAAATTGAGTCTGTGGTCTTGAATCGGTGCCCTTGATCTCCAAGCAGGACAGTGTGTGCGTCTGCCCTCATGCGTCTGGCTCCTGCTGCCTTTCTGTTGGAGGCGGAGCGGTGGTGGGGTGGGATGTGGCTCATATGCTGGCTGCTTCTTTCTTGCTCCACTTTGAGAACAGGAGATCCTCCTGGGACATCCTCTGACATCGGGGAGTGCAGTAGAGATGTCGGGGGGCCTCTGGCTGTGGGGTCCTCAAAGAACCTGCCCCTGGACATGGTAACTGATCTCTCATGGCTGGAAGAGGAGTGGCTCATCTGTTGAGCTGTCTGAGGGAGATGGGTTGACAGAGCGGCTGCTCCTCGGTGGCGGATCTCACCCTCCAGGAAGCTGCACTTGCCATAACGTTACCATCTCTCGGTCAGTGAGCTTGACAAGGCGGCCTGGCCAGATTTCTCAGGTGCAGCTTGCCATACCAGGTTGTGCATGTGTTTCCACCATCTTCAGTAGTATACGTCTGAAAGCTGTAGCCCTAGGCTCCTCTGCTTGTCCTCTCCATGCGCCTGCCTGCTTCGTTCTTGCTGTGTTCGCGATAGAGCCTGGCTGGACACCTTTTCTGCCAACAGGTTACCTCGTTCTCCCTCAGCATGTCCAGCACCTCCTCTCATGGTCCTCGGACAATGGGGAGTAACTTGTTTCCTCGTCTCCCTTTCATCTTGCCTTGCCTCTTTCCTCGCCCGTCTGGCAGGGGCCTTCAAGGGCCTTCGCAGCACGGCTTTGAGCCTTGGCGCGCTGTCCAATCACAAGCAGCGAGTCACCCAGCAACCAAGCAGGAGAAAGACCAGCAGCTACCAGAAGAAGCAAAAATTATGCAAATTTATGCCACTTTTGAGAGCGTTATAACAAACGGATGGAGCCACCCCCGAAATTTTGCTTGTCCGCTGTGTCCTTTTTGCATACGTTTTGCATCCGTCGGCCAGTGTGACCTGTGTAGCCTTTAGTTCTTTGCCAAGAAGGTATTGTTTCATACTGAGCTAATGCAGTTCCTAGGAGGTGGCCAGGGTCCTGATCCCTAGATATGGAAAAGACACATGAATTGATAGGACTTTTCTCTGACTGACAGGTGCTTATCTGCTGTGAAAATAATATCAGTGGTGGGATTCAAAAAAATTTACTACCGGTTCTGTGGATGTGGCTTGGGTGGGCGTCGCTCAGGGGTGTATAACCACCAGTTCAGTGAGCGTGTATTTTGCTGGTTGTTTCCCCTTCTTTCCCTTTTATGGTAGAATCAGATTGAGTTTGTTATGCTTTCCTCATTTCTTGAGCTTAAAGCATGTTTTTGCAGATGTACTGTGTAGTTTCTTCAACTACACTGTGTAGCTCTCTAGACATTCAGAAATCCTGAGATTAAAACAGACTATTCCTAGTACCAGAACATCATAAATGGATAGATTTGTTGGGATATTTGACATTCCTGGAAGCAAATGCTTCATGTCCCATGTGCTTGGATCTTTTGTTCCGAAAGTTGGGCTTTATAACTAAATACTTGCTTGGCCCTTATGAGCAGTGCACTTCCACATAAAGATTCTGCACCAGTTTGAAAGCAGATCCAGATCCCAGTGACATCAACTTACCCTTGCAGCTTTATGACTTTGTTTTGTGCATATTTTGTTGGTTCACCATGACTTTGTTTCTCGGTGGACAAAGTTTGTCCCACCCCCTTCTCTTGGGACCCAAGTTTTGGGACCTGTAAGAAAAATCCCTCTTTGACATCTTGCACACCCCTTTCCATTGGACCAAGGAACCAGTAAATTGGAAATTGCCAGCATTTTATCATTATATTCCCTTCCTCCCACCACCAAACCATTAAGCATGACTTTCCCATCATGTCTTTTGGTGTGGAGAGAGAGGGTGAGCTGCCTTTTTTGTTGCTACATCAGGACCTGCAGCTGATCAAAATATCACAACAAATTGTCAGTAAGAACAAATCACATCACCAGGATCACCAGCAAACTTTAGGGGGGGGTGTATAAGCGCACCAACGTGCCTACCATCCCTGTCCTATTGTTTCTTTTATTTTTCTTTTATTTTTATTGTTTCTTTTTATTTTATTTTTACTTATACCTATTATCTTATAAGCAATTGACAAACCAAATAAAATAAAAAAATGAATAAAATTAAACTGTTTTTAGAGAACTTGCGGGTGAAACAAGTGAGCAGAAGAACACGCACTGTGGAAAGGCGAGATCAGGGGTCTTCCTGTTTCTTGAAAAGAGAGAATAAATGTTTGTGAGCGTTAAAGGATTAAGTCATTACAGATCAGTTTAATCTGGATCCTGAGAGATTCAGATAACCATATAACACAAATATATTTCTTAAATGTACAGTATTGATAATTAGTGTAAGAGAAAATATTGAAGTTCAACATTTATTTGGAATTGGTCTTCCAGTTGGTTGCATTTTTGACAGATATTCTTTCCTTTCCTGTAAGCCTCCCAGAATCACTGAGGACTTAAGAGATCTCAAAATTGAATTAAATATATAAATATACTTAAAGCAAATCATTTGGAATTTTCTATTCTAAGGAAACTAAAAACTTTGTAAACATTTTAATATGCTTGGAGTAAAACAATTCAACTTCTTTTTTTAAATGTTGAGTTTATTTCTTTTATGTCTATTCCTGAAATATAAATTGCACACATACTGAATGCATTGCAATAATCAATATAATGGAAAAATTGCGATTAAATTATGTTGAAACTGCAAATTAAAATCCCACCCTTGTTCACAGACTGCATGGTTTGACCATAGGATACCTCGCATCTCCTCTCTGTTTTCACTTTTGCCCAAATGGGAATTTGTCACAATCTTGCAGTTAAGGAATAACTGTTTGGAATGCATTCATCTTCTTTTTCAAAGAGAATTCTTCATGGGTTGACATTAACCAAATCCGAATTTCAAGCTGAGGATAGGGATTAAAGCTGGAGAGATCAGTGTTCAAATTTCCATTCTGCTTTGACATGCAGTGATTCCATGCACCATGCTAGGTTATGCTAAAATAAGGTTGAGTATTTTGTGATTCAGTTGTTTTAGGAACTTGGCCCTTGTTAAATTATATGCCTTCACATTGGGTCCCAATATACAATATTATGTGAAGAATAATGTGTTCTGTCAACTTGGGTTTAGGGTTTAGCACATTGTTTCAACCCAACCACTGTGTGTAATTTTGGACAAGTAACAATATTTAATCCTGACCTTTTCCTCTGAATTTCTAAGATGATCAAATAATAAAAAAGATCACGCTCAATACCAGTATCTTTTGCTCATTGTAAGAATGTTTAAATAAAAGTGCAAATAAATATGTATTAAGACAGTTGGATCAGAATTGAGCACCAGAGCCCTGTCCCCACATTTGTTATATGCTAAAAGATTAAGTGCCAAAATTGGATAGAATCCCGCCAGTGGGAAAACCCCAAGGAAAACAGATGATGGTTTCTTTTGTACGTGCTCTGAATTCTTTCTCCTTTTCAATTTGCTTCTTTGCAGCAGCAGAAACTTTCATAGCCAAATCTATTATTATTTCTGCATTATTGTTAGCACTAGCATATCCTCACTTAGAAAATATAGCTTTGAGATATTATAAGAAATGCTTGCTTTGTTTCCTTTTTGAATATTACGGTATTTAAAATGATATGCTTTTCCTTCTTGCAATCTAGAAATTATACCTATAACATGAGCAGTATGGACATGATAGGGTCATCCATCAGACTTAACTGGCAGGGAAGAAAAAGAATATGAGGCAAAGTAGGCATGTTATTTCAAAATCTTGCTGAAATGGCAAACTTGAGAAAGTCATTGTACTTAAACTTCATTTTCCATCTTATGTAGCAGAATTATTTATTCAGTAGTAAAATCATCATTTTTTCTTTGGCAAAAAAAAGTGGCTTAAAATCTGTACACTAACTGCTAATACATTAGATATAAACTTGGAAACACTGCCTATAAATTTATATAGCACCATAATACAGCCCACCAGAATGAGAAGTGTATTGTAATTGATAATCCTGCACAACCTCATGTCCAATTTTTGGTGAATGGGCAAATCTAAGATACCTAAAGTTGTTAATGTTAAATTGAGTTCCATCTGGACAGCACTTCAAAGTGCAAATTCATGCAGTGCATTTTTTCCTATCAGCTTACTCAAAGCAATAAAAGAAAACTTACTTTGAGTAACTTTCCTTATTCAAGATGGATCCATACTGCATTTTTTAAAAAACAAAAACAGAATTTACTTTTCTGTGCTTTGTTTTTGATATTTATTTTGATTGTATTTATGAAAACATTATTTTATGGCACCAATCAACAATATGCTCTCCACAAAATTATTTTCTTCTTAATTCCAATCAGGCATTCATTTCACTCTTCACTCCATCCCAACTGTCTAGGGGGGAAAAGTATGTTGGGTGGTGGCGATGAAGAACATTAATTTACTACAGGCATCTAAGATGAACCTTCTATGCCCCTGTCTAACATCCAACTCAGCAGCTCATCAAACAAATGGTAAAAGACACATAGGTGAAAAGGCCGGCGAGCTTTTTAATGGCATGACCAAGAATTCTCTTTGATTAACAAATCTGTTAATGACCATCATTTTTCATACAAACAAAAAAATGATTTTTTCCTTTTTATTTTTAAGTCATGATTTAGAATTAGGAAAATGCCATGTGAATCTGTACACAGCTTCTGTGTGATGCATGCCAAACTTGTGGAGCTAAGAACTGCCATGCATTTAAACCAGATTTTTACGGTTTTTACTTTTTTACTCTCATTTGCAATTGTACATTCTTGTTGTAATGTGTAAAACATTCTAAACCTGCTTACAGAAAACCATAAAAAAGAAGAAGAAAATACAAAGGTGGTTTATCATGGAATCGGACAATGTTTTGAATAAATGATATCATCAACTGATATCCTGTCTGCCAGTCAGATACATCTCTTCTGTGCTGAGGGACATGGTGTTAATATAGAACTTCTCCTGGGTAGGATATTTATGATCTTAAAAAACACACCCTATCACCCATTAAAAATGCAAAGTTATCAGCAGTCTGCTACTAAATTCAGTCCAAAGAAATACCCATATTGTTTACATTACACAACATGTTGCCTTTCACTGGAGATATATAGAGTATCCCATTTTGCTTTGCTTTTCATTTATCAGAATAGATGGCTCATGCTATCTTTCATCTCTTGACTGAAACACACCTGGTTTTGCAGTTACTCTATATTTCAGATTAGCCTGAGAAACAAAAGTTGTAAGAGATTATATACATTCCCAAGTGACCCAAAGATTAAGAACAGTCTATGGGAAAATTCAGCCCACAAAATCTCCCCCAAAGCCCCCCCCCCCAAATCTCTTTCCTGGTCTACAGGTATTCTGCCATCCGGGTTAGCAAATTCTTCCTATTCCCATTCAGAAAAACAAGGAAATATGGCATTTTGTTTCTAAAAAGTTAGTTTCTCTGGGTGCATAGTAACATAAAAAGATTACTACAGTAAGCATGGGAATAAAGTTGCTTAACCTCCTGGATCCATAACCTTTGTCTCACATTTACAACTCCAGTTCTATACTGTATTTTATAGAAATACATATTCTGCTAAATGTACCAGTCCAAATTGCAAATTCCAGAAAAACTCCACCAATAAATCATTTTGTTTCTGTAGCCCCTGAATAAGATCTAATATAATTCAGTGTCTCTTGCTACTTTACTATATTTCACATCTTCTTACCCATTCGATTTTTGGATTTGTTGATGATAGAAAAAGAAAGGTGGCATTGTGATATGTGCTAAGTTCTGGGAAAAGAGGTGTGGGGCAAGATAACTACTTTCTATGGCACTAACTCTATATTCCCCTTTGAAACAAAAAATGTAATTCTATAAGATAAATGCAAAGATTCTGACACAAGGACATCCTTGATAAATGGCTGTCTACTGTCCAGTTTCCTCCAGCAAAGGAATATCCCAATCACCCAGGTACAGTCCCAAATTCACTCTCAAATTGCTCTGAGCATTAAGAAGTTCCTCTAACAACACTGTCTCCTTAGCTGAGGGAACCTAGTCTGATCATCTGGGGCAGCAGAGAAAAAGGTTTTGCCCTCACCACTATTTTCCTTGAGAAATTTGTTTTTCACAATCCTGACTAGTTGCATGGGTCTATTCTCCAGGCAGCCAGTATAATATTTAACAAATATTTTCTTCCTTATAATGTAGCCTTTGGGCTGTTGGTCTGAAATACATTTCACTCTTATATCAGGGGTGTGTGGGGTGAACCTGTTCAGAATCCACTGTTGGCTGTCTCCTCCGTTTTCATCTTTTTAATAATAATTGCTGGAGTTGTAAGGAGAAAACAAGTATGTACTGGACTGCACCTCACAATTTTGAGTGCCATTTAAAAGATAACTCATTGCAAATCTACTTGAATTGAAGCTACTACAAGGCTTTTTCCCATACAGAGGGTTAATAGGAGCTTAATTACCAGTGATTGCTTTTCAAAACACTCCCACCCCCATCCACCCACCCTATCCGCTGTAATTGTATAATGGTGAAGTGTTCTTCCCATTTCTTTTGATCAGCACTGTTGCTTATGAAACTAAACCATTGCCCAAACGCTACAAGGAAACAGAGGTGCAAAAGAAAATAATATAATGGGGGAAGGAAAACAATAACAACAATGAAGGATGTCCAGAATGGCTGATCACTAAAATGAGGGGAAATGGGATGGGGTACCAGGAGTTCTGAACAGAAACACACAATGTTATATTGTTTAAAAAGTAATATAAAGAATGTATTTTTGGTGTTTTGCTTAAGTTGTTATAGAAATTATTTTTCATGGAAATCTCAATAAAAGCTATGCTGTTTATATTTAATTCTCACAAGCTCTTCCTAGGACACAGAGTTGTTCTTAATGTCGCTGTGTTGAAATAGATGGGAAGAATGAGTTCATAATCAGATGACTGGGGCATTAAAGCAAGCAGCATATTAAAGATGCTACTCTTAGTTGGATAATGCCCCCACCAATTCTAGCCTTATTGTTCATGCTGACTCACACAATAATAAAATGGCAAAGATCTGACTGGGTTATACAGTAAAAATATGAGATCTATGGAGGTGCTGAAGTCCGAAAGCCTCCTCAGACAACCTTGTTTTCAAAGTCCTTTTACTTTACTTATTCATCTTTTAGCACACATTTCCTGAATTCCCCTCTCCCCCTGTCCCAATTCTATTTCCCTTCTTGACTCCCAAAAATCATCTCAACTGAATCTGCAGAAGACACTCCCAATTTTTAATTAGCAACAACAGGAAAGGAAGTGAGCAAGTATAGCAAGAGAGATAATTTCTGTTCCTGCTGCTCTCACTGAATAATTAGAAAGAAAAGACAGAAATAGGTTTGGGAGCTAGAGATGGTTTGAGGAACTGAAGAGGGCACAAAGATTGTTTTTTTTAAAAAAAAACTGCCAATCATTTTATAAATCCCGGAATTATTCCTGTATGCATGTTTGATCTATTATATCTGTTCATTAAAAAAAAAACATGCATTTTTAATATAAATTACCTGGCAAAGGCTTGGTCCCAAAAGCCAGGTTAGAAATATTGTAAAAACTGAGGCTGCACTATTAACCTGTGTAGCTAACATTAACAGGGATCACACCATCCCCAGTTAATACACCAATTTAATTTATTATAAATGTAATAGAAAAGTGTAGCATCAATCAACAGGTCTGAAATACAGGTACTTAGGAGCAATAATCACAGCTTGTCCTCTGTAATTAACATCATTTTACTAGCTCTGAAAAATGAATTGGGTGAATGCATAATGTACTGTGATGCTAAGGAAATAGATTAATTGACGCTGTCTCATTTGTTTGACTTCTGGGTAAAAAAAAAATCAGAGTCAGCAATTATAAGCAAAATGCTATAAAAAGGAAATATGAAGGAACTATGAATTCTTGAGGACATAAACACAGTATTCAGGATTTAAAGGACACAATGAAGTAGATATAACAATCTGTAACTCTAAGAAGACATATAAGTGCTTTTTGACTTTAGAGTGATGCTTGCTTACCATATAGCATGGCACCAAATGTAACAAGAGCAACTAGCAAACCATGAAATCTCGTTTTGGCCTGGAGTTTTGATCATAGTCCTGAGGGAATATTATTTGGATCTCTAAAACAAAGCACTCAATCTTCACAGCTGTCTCAGTCACCAACAAAGGACTGAAAGCGTCATTCAGTTCAGGCTTGCTGCTATGACAGCAATATTATTTCTTGCGAATTAAAGTAATATTATTTGTCCCTATGCTGCCTTTTTTCTGCTCATGATCAACACTTATGCTTGATACATATTCAGGTAAATATGTACAAATGTCTTAGAGGAATATTGATTCCTACAGTTCCTCATCCTGCATGATAATTATATTTACAGCATACAGTACATGCTGTTAATTCTATACTTTGTTTCTTTTTATGTATCAAGAGGTATAACATGTTTGTGCCCAACACTAATACTATTTGGAGAGCAGACTANTATCAAGAGGTATAACATGTTTGTGCCCAACACTAATACTATTTGGAGAGCAGACTAAGACTTTCTTGCTCTTCCAGTATTGCTATACATATACACTGATATATGACATATTTAAGAATTAGTGTTGTATACCAATAGAATAAATCTGCTTATCACATATCACCCAATTAAAATAATTTAGGTCTCCTAAACAGTAACTATTTCATTTACAATGAGCAATGCTTGACCACGGGCATCTCTAGACCGAATTTTGGATTAAACCAGAAAGTAATATTATTATCACATTGCATGGAGGAGGTTAGGGCAGAATTGTGGTTGTGTATGAGTAAAATGAATGCCTCCCTGCCTCCTACATCATGAGGTCTAGGACATAATATGTCAAAATGTTCTTCATTCAAGAAGCTATAACCACTGGTTCAAGCAAAAATTAATATGCAGGTTTTTTCCCTTTTCCATATTTGGGGTACAGAGGAGGGGGAGAAGGAAGAGGAGGAGGAAGAATGAGGCGAGAAAGACTGTTAATTCTGTTTTTGAACCATTTTTCTTACTGGAATCAGGAACATATATAGAAACTTCCTATACCCCACATCCCATTTCTCATATGGTCAAAAAAAATCACAGGGGTAACACTCTGAAAAACAGACCAGAAGGGGAAGGGAAAAGCCTCCTTTGCTCAGACTTGTGCTCAAATTTATACCTAATGTTTAAATAGCATCTTGATTTTGAGACAAGAATTAGCTGGCACAGAGTAGTTTATACTATTCATTTTTCCTGAATAATATCCAGGTTTCTGAATTTATGGGAAAGGGTTCATGTTTTATTTAATTAACAGATTAATGAGTGCATATATCAGTTGGCTGGTTTCATATATTGTGCTAAACAATAAATGATTGTTTACTGTCCTTAGAGGCTGGGTTCACAGAAATAATCCAAACAAGCAAATCATATTATGACTTAGCACAATATGTGAGTGAAGCCAATATATAAACATGTTTTTTTGAAAAAAATCCAAATAAACATAACATGATGGGATGCCCCATCACCCTTTGTTTATATAAAAACAAAGGTCTAAAGCAGTGAGGCTCTTGAAGTAATCAATCAATGTTATCAATTGCACCAGTAAGCTTCCCACTTTTTACTTTTTTACTACCAAGCACAAAGGATTATCAAGATGATTGACAGCTATCTTCTAATGGTATGGGCGCATCCTTATTTTATGTGAGGTCTAGGATTGAATAGGCCAAGATGTTCTATGCCTAATAATGTCCTTGAAGAACAATATGGCCAAGCTCAATGAAAGGGTCTAGTCTTCTCTTCAGATATAAACCCCAACATTTACATGATATATTCAATAATATTAAACTCAAATAACTGTCAGAATAATAAATCCTATCAACATAAGCCTTATAATTTTTATGCTCCTACATCTCAAAGGGGGCTACTCATGACTACAGAAATATTATTTATAATTGTCCTCTCAAATCCTGGATGAAATCCACTAATTCAGCTCCTGTCAGTGGTTCCCAACTGGCAGAGTTTGGCCAGATTCTAAGGCAGACTTGTTTATTACCAAGAAAAAGAACCAGGTTAGATTAGACGTTCTTATGGATCACTAGATGCTTTCTACCTTCCTGTTTTTCAGACATATCTAGGCATCCTGCAAATAAAATCATTTGTCCATGTAGCATTATTATTCATCTAAATTTACAGGAGCCATGCAGGGTCCCAGTCAGGGGTCTTACTATTTTTGTATTTCAAATACATTCAAATAAAAAAACTTCATTCAAATAAATTGAGCCTATCCATATGCAAGACATGTGCTCTGCCATGAAACTCAGCCCCTTTCCACTATGATGTGGAGACTATCTAGTGGAGAACTGAGGAAATAATGAGAGCAGGTGGAAAAGTTAATGAAGGGAATGGGGAGGATAAAATTATTTATGTAAACATTTAAACAAACAAAGAAATAAAAACCAGAAATTATTCAAAAATAAAAAGCAAAGAACTTTTCAAACTATATCACCATTATGGCTTTGGAAGCTAGGAATAGCCTGAAGTATGACTGAGAGGATCTTGCATACTATGGGTTCCTCGACTTGCATAACAGAAAAGTCTGGAGGTTATGAGGAAAAAGGAAAAACATAGATATGTATTATAAAGGAAGAAATATTGTAAAATCAGAGTGTTTCTTATCAAAAACTCATTGCAACTGTGTCTCAACTAAAATCACACTGTAGTCCCAACTGATGTAAATGTACCCAAAAAACTAATCTGTGCTGTTTCTATTGTTATTTCATTGTTGTTTCATCAACATGATTTTACCAAAACAAAGACTTGTGATTTATATTGCTCTTAGCCCTGTCCTAGAATTCTGCTCTAAATTTTAACAATCCTCTCATAGAACCACAAGTCCCATGTTTTCTCAGGTGTGTGTCATAACAATCATGCTATTGATTAAATAGTATATTCTAGACATTCTCATAATTATCCTCTGTTGAAAAGATGGGCATGAGATTAACAGTGTATTATCTTTTTTAAAGATCATCTTCAAATACAATATAAAAAATAGCCAACATCTCTTTGATGCAAGAACATTCATGGGTAATCTTGGGCCTTGAATATCTATTGATAAAATAATTATCACAGATATTTTCCATTAATAATCAACCAGTTCTGAATTCTCACCAGGAAAAGTAGTAATATTAAATAGCCAGAATCTATTTATCGCTTACTAAGAAGTTGCAGGTGTCATTTTATTAAGTTTACATAGCAACCAAAATTAGTTTAAAGATGTGAATGAAAGAAACAAGTTCCATTCATATTTCATGTAACTCTGCTTGACAATTGTGGGATGAAAAGAAAACAAGAAAAGGGTATCTAGAACTAACAATAAATTGGCCTGATCTGCTCAAATCCTCCATTTCCTACTTTCTATCATTGCGATTTATAGATTCACATAGATGGTGGGGAGAATATTATTCAGTACAATTACAAGAGGCAAGCATTCACACATTTCCTTTTTTTTTTGCAAGTCTCCATATCTAAAGCTAGATTCTTAGATATAAGTAGTGAGTTATAATGTATTTCCTGATCATAATGGCAAGTTCATATAACTTTTCAGGCCAGAGCACAGAAGGGAGTGGTACCATAAATCCTCCTTCCAAATTAGCCAGCTTCAAAAGCTTTATCAAGATTTATCAAGTGCCAGGTTGAAAACCAAATAATTTGAGAGGTGGCAAACACCAATGGCAACTGAATTTCTAAAATAAGCAGGTACTATCATTGCAAGGCATTTAGAAATGGAAAGCCTGTTTTTTTTTTAAATTAAAACTGCATATCCAACATATTCCAGAAGGAAAGGCAGTCCATGGTTTAAAATGCCTTATATTTGGATTTTGAAAAATACAGTGGAGCTCTATTGGTTGCCTACGTCATTAGTTAGGCTTTAACTCTTTTCCTTGCACTTTTGCACTGCTTTTACCAATAAAGAGACCATGTAGAGCTCCCTGAGAAGCTTTCACTGCTGCCTTTACACAAAACACTACTTCTGGTGGATCTTAGTTTATGAGCATACTGCCAAGGGGGGGAAATAACTGATGCCTCTCTACTTCAGGGCACCCTGGAACAGGGTCTCTCAATAAAAACTTAACACTTCTCTTTAGCAGCCTTCTCAGGACTGCTGCTAAAAGAAGCTATGCATCCAAAAGAAGCTGCAAAGGAAGCAGCTCATCTCCCCTTGGCTGCTATTGACTCTTCATATAACTATTGGCAGGATAGCAATTGAGGGGTCTGATTGTGACTTTCTTTCTATCAATACACCAGTATCACCAGAGCTACACAAAAGCAGGTCAGACAGAGAGAGAGAGAGAGCGGGTGCCAGACAGGGACATCAATACATCTAGACCACCGAGAAGCTCACACCAAGATTTCTCTTTCAGGTTCTGTGCAGCCCTTTAATTTCTCCATTGACTGGGGCTGGTGTGTGCCACACAAAGCCATCTCTCCTAGCAATCTCTCAGGGTTCTGTGGTATTGCTAACCAAGAAACGAAAGAAATGAAGATGAAGGAAAGAATATCAGGCACTAGACAGGCTGCCTGAGTTGTTGCTTGGTGACTGGCAAAAGCAAGCATGAGCTGGCCAGGAGGCTCTCAGCCAGACAGAGAGCTGGGATTGAGACAGCATGGGCATGTGTGGGCAAGTGAAGCACTGAAGTACAACTAGCTGCTATATGCATATATTTCCGACACATAAGGCTGTGCTGCGGCATCTCAAGTGTATATTATACGCAGAGGTTTTTCCAGCCTGGCAAGATGGTAGGTCGGTAGGCCTAATGGACTGGCAGCAGCAGATCATTATCTAGCAGAAGACTTGCCTTCTTGGAATACATGTTTTCCTTTGGTTCCTGGAGTATGGGTTTTCCCTTTAGGTCCTTTTCTGAGCATACCTGGTGACACAGGAATATCTCCCGATAGGCCTATAGCCTGAGCCCTGGATGATGCTTTGGGAGAAGACTGAGCCCATGGAGGAAATGTAGTCCCAGGCCTATGTGGTCGAGATGGTGACGGGCTTTCCTTTCTGGATAGGGATTGGCTTTTGGGAGAAGCACTGAGGTTTCGTGGAGGGAGAACAGGGCTTCTAGCTGGAAGATGGGAGGCTTTCCTTGGGCTGCTCTTCAAGGAATGGGTAGCAGGAGTTGGGGTTGCTTTCAGCTGAGGATCACCAGCTATATTCCCAAATGGCCCTTGCCCCTGAATCCTGTAAAAAGCAAAGAAGAAGAAAGCACAATGGTTTTGTTTTTGTTTTTGTAACCAGGTCACCGCAGTTATCTTACTCTAAAACTTTGCAACATATGATAGAAACTAATAGTCTGTAACAGGTTAAAAAGGAAACATATGGTGGCCAAGTGCTACCACATGCCACAACAAAGAAGACACCAAGTTCAACTATCAACATGCTCAGTCACAGGACTTTATAACTAAGTCTTAGTGCATTTTGCATATCAATACCAACTTCATATGGTAGGATAGCAAGGCTATCACTTTCATCATATGTTTTGGGGGAGTTGAACAATGTACCCATTCCCTGATGCACAATTGTAGACTTCTTTCTCCTTCAACAAAACAGCCCCTACACATCTGACATGGCAGTATTCAAAGTGATATCAAAATAGCAAAATGCATGCAGAGATGTCATTCTGCAAATATAAAAAATATTAGGGTATTTTTGAGTACTAATGTCTATTGTTAGTGTGTGACTCACATTTGCACTGGGACATGGTTATGTATATTTTGTCATTCCTGCCTTCTCTATGGATACCCATATTTGGACATGTTTATGCAGTGTTTGCTTCAGCCAAGATGTTATTTGCATGGTAGAGGTGAGATGCAGGTTATGTTTTTGAAGGAACAGCATCATCTTTGCTGAAAGTCACATAAACCAAGCACAGAAGCCACTTCTGTTAAAGAAGCAAACACTACATACTGAGCATTTAAAGGAAGATAATTTCTGTTTAAGATACTGGTTTCTTTTATTGAAGTATTTAAATGATATTTTGCATTTATTTTCTAATTCCCTGCCTTGTACAATATATATTATTTGGAAGAAAGGCAGGTTACACATTAAATGCACAAGAAATGGGTTTTTGTTTCTATGAGGAGCAAAGGGGCTGAGCTCCATTTGGCAGACAGTCCCCGAAGATAAGAGGGAGCCCTCTCAGCAGGCAGCAACAACTTGGAACCTTCCCTGCAGGCTTCCCCATTGACTTTCAGGGAATGCCAACAGAAAAGATTGTAAATGGTAATCACATGATCGCAGGGTGCTTGGAAGCTGATCATAATTGTGAAAAGGTTGCCAAGTACCTGAATTGTGGTCATGTGATTAGGAGTGGATGTACTATGACATTTTATAGGATGTAAAACATCCCATCTGAGGCTATAACTTCAACTGGTAGTTAAATGACCAGTTGTAAGTTGAGGACTACCTGTAAGGAAAGTAAACATTAGAGAATGTGATGCAGCTACGTACTTTAACTAAGATAATAAAAGTCACAGACAGTTGATACATATGTTGGAATTGTTACCCACCTTATATCTAGGAACTTCTAGTATACAATATTAAGCTTGAAAAAAATCTCCAGTAGGGAATACTAAACTAAGAGGGCATAAAATAGGCTTACTCCTTCAGTTGTGATTCCTGCCTAAAATGTCCTTTTTTATATCTTTTATTTCTAAATACTCCCAAAGAATTTTATTGTGTTCCAATCTGGTTTGAAAAAGTTTCCTTGACCCCAATGGAATCTCTTTTAAATGCAAAAATATCGAGTTTCATCTAATTTTGAAAGCAAAGCCAGGGGATATTGGGGAAGGCTTTGTAGGCACCCTATTTTAAAATTGTTGTCTAACATCATAGCAAGGTCAATCTGGGAAAAAAAGGTTGATTACAGTCTAGCGCAGTGGTAGTCAACCTGGTCCCTACCGCCCACTAGCAGACATTCCAGCTTTCATGGTGGACGGTAGGGGTTTTGTCCCCTACCTTATAAATCACCATTACTGTGGAACCAGTGGGCAGTTAGAGAAAATTTTACTACTAACAAAGATACAAAAGTGGGCGGTAGGTATAAAAAGGTTGACTACCCCTGGTCTCATGGATAGGCTGGAGCTGAGGAGACAGAAGGAGCTGAGGAGATAGCAAGGGCAAAAGTAACTGTAAATCCAACTGCTTGCTGAATCAGAAAGTAGTACTACATACCTTACGGACCCAGCTGCATCACCGGTACTTCTACTTGGTGCTGCTGGTGGAAGGGGTGAAGGGCTCCCATATTTTAGTTCTATCACAGGTGGCTTTACAGGTACAATGGGGCGAGGGATTCTGCTCCTTATATTTAAACTTCTCTCCTCCATCTTTACCAGGGAAATTCTCTCCTGATTTCCAATCTTCCTTGGGGTGAAATCATCGGAATCATGAGTATCTTCCTCAGAACCAGTGGCTGACAAGGTTTCTGAAGCCCGCTGCCTCTCATCGCTAGAGGAAGCAGAAGATGAAGCTCCAGAAGCTAACCTGAACAGATGGCTTTGCCTTTTCTCCATCACCAGCCGAGCCAAATCCTGCTGTTTCAGTCTCTTGTATAGCCTTTCTTTGCCAGAGTGTGAAGCTGAAACATCTGATCCAGTGTCTTCTTCAGACAGCAAGACAGGAATCCGGCTTCTATACCTTACATTCAGTGGCTTTTTGGAAGTTTCTGCTAGAATATGTGGAAGCAACTCTGGTTGTCTAAGGGATTCACTTGCAAGGGTTTTATTATCAAGGCCAGGTTCTTCTGAAATTAACTTACTATCTTCCTCCACATCTGACTCGGGAATAAATTTGCCCTTAAATTCTAGCTCCTCTTCTCCCATTTTAACACCATTCAGGAATACTAGTTCCCCTGCAGCTTCAGAGGTGGTTTCAATATGATTCACTGAGAAAGCACAACTTTCCATTTCTCCCCCTTCCAACGCTGAATTCACACTCCCATTTTCTATCAGTACCTGATTTTCCTCTAATTCTTCCTCAATGATTACCTCTTCAAACTGCCCTGCATTAGAGTATTCCTCATGCCTCATAAGCTGGCCACTGGAAGACATGATGTTTAGATGTGTCTTTTCAGCAATATGGACAAATGTGCGTTCAACTTTAGTAAAAGGGGAGGAGGTTGTGGCCACGGACATAGGAGGCTTTGGTTCAGACTTAAGGATGGAAGACAAAGTTCCTGGCTCAGATACATCGAGCTGGCTTCCCATAGGCTGTGGTTTCTCACTTTGAGGAGTCAGTGCAGCAAGAGTTCCAAGATCAATATCAGGAGCCAAGTCTGTATTCACAGGAGACTTTTTCAGGTCACCTGGTGAAAAGAGAACTAATGTTTTCGAGCCTTCCTCAAGTTCCAGGTCTCCTTCTGCAGCTGATGCTCGACCCTTGGATTCCTTCTGGTCATCTGCTAAAAGAGTGGATGGAGCACCTTCCTGACTATGCTCAGTACTTTTTTGACTAACATCACTGCTAGAATCACTCCGCGTAACAAGTTCTTCCCCTAAATTATTAAATTCTTCATCATCATCCTCTTCCTCCTCTTCTTTTTCCTCCTTTTTTTCTTTGTATCTGCCATTTGCCAGCTGAAGATGAGCATTAGGTGGTTTACAGGGGGCAGTTAAGACAATATTTGAGAAATCCACTTTTTTTATTCGTTGGAGAATTTTGGATCTTTCCCTATTTTCTGATACATCCCTTTTGAAATCTTGGTAAGGCAAATTTAAAGGCACCACCCTGGGGAGACCATTCATTTCAAAAGGTTTCAGTGGGAATATCTGGAAAAAGACATACAAAAATAGTTGGTTATCCAGAATGTTAAAACTCTATAAGCAATGTTGTAATATCTGAAATTAGCCGGGAGAATTAAAACCACAAATGAATGGAGACCAAGAGCTGGGGACCCTTTCCTGTCAGCTTCACACCACTTGGGGGCGGGAGGTTTGGCACTCGGCAACAAGTAGAATCAGAGTGGAAAGTAGAAGGATTTGTCTCCTTTCATCCCTTTTTGGTCTTATATCTTTCTCTCTCTGAGGGAGAAACATTTGCCTTCGATGTGAATGTTACTTATGCATGGTTTTCAAAATTATGCAGAGACCAAGAATCACGGGGATGCCCCTTCCTAGTTTTGTTAAATAAAGGAATTAATGAAGTTATGTTTGAAGAAAGATTTTTCAGGGGAAAAAAAACTGTATTCACAAATCCCTTACCACATGATATTAATACCCTGCTTTAAAGCCCAAGGGTATCTACTGGGATGCCTGAAGAATAGTTGGTAGAATTCCCCCTCATTCTTTTTCAGTATTCCATCTTCAGTATCCAGATCTAATACATATAGGAAGGAAGGAGAGACAACTGCCTCCCACTGATCCAATGCTGCTGCTATTAAAAACAAAACTTGCCCTTCACCTCCTACTAGTGTGATGTCTGATTAACACTCCTAAGAGGTAACAATGCAAAAGGTTATTATTCAGTAAATACCCTAGCAAACCCCATGGGTCATCCTGTAAACAAGAAAAACGTAACTGGAACAGAAAGAAAACCAGTTAAAAAGAGAATATACACAGCAAAGATAAACATTATATGGTTTCTAGCAACACACAGTAGCAGGAGGTCATTTAATAAAAGGAAAACTGTCAAAAAAAATCAGAGATGTTCAGGGATAGGAGAAACATATATGGCATTATTTTGATGTGGAAATCCTTCTATTTTTTAAAAAAAAACTATCTGAAAATTGATGAATATCTCATGAAATGAGTAGGAAGCAAATGTTACACAGGAAATAAGACTAGATTTCTGTACAGTTCGCTTAAGCATCAATTAGATAATAATAACAATTGCTTAATGTAACTGTGATTCTTCAAGTGATCATCTGCTTTTGCATGTACAGGTGATATATTTCTATGAAATTAATGCCAGAAAATTTTAACAGCTACTTTTGATAAAATTTTAAGAAAGTGTGCCCTGCATTGCATATGCTCCAAAAAGGCTTCAGTTATATTTTTCATGTTATATTAGTGACATGTCACTTCAGCAGCTCTAAGTATTTGATAAATCAGGCATCATCCAAAGGAGGTGAATTGATCATATTAATGCATATAGCAGATATGAATGTGTTGGAATACAGATATATAACACCTTTGATTAGATCTAATACATGGACAGTTTTAGGATTTAAATATAATAGAATTCTAATATCCCTAGAAACAATTATATCAGGAAGATATGGAACGGAATGTCTAAAAATATGTTATTCTTTTTCTCATGACTCTAAAGGAAAATCTGACATTAAAATTGGGAAGATCGTGTTGCAGAAAAATTGAAAGGGAGAATATTGATTTTGGACCAATTGATAATGATGAAGATTGATTTTTAACATACACTGTGCTAAGAGATAAATTTCATCTATCAGACCATGTAACTCAGTGGCAATATTTACAGCTGCAATATTTGTTAACAACATGGTTTGTACCAGCAACATTTTCAACTTCTAAGATACCCAAATTACTACAACAAATAGTTAAATCTTTTAAAACTAAAATACCTATTAGTTTCTATAGACATTTGTTATCAATAAATCCACTTGATATAAAGATGTTAAGAGATGAATGAAATAAAGAATTAAATTTCTATATTACATAAACAATGGAAAAGTTTCTATAGTGTCAGTGGATCTTAAACTACGATTTATACAATAATACAATAAGAACAGTGTGGTGGCTAGTGATGAAGATGCTTCCTTCCCACCTGGAAGGCTGAGAGTTTGATCCTAGGTAATGGCAGATGTTTCTATATTAGGGTGCAAAGAGAAAATATCTGCTGTGAGCCCTGTGTGGTGTCAGGAAGGGCATCTGGCCAATCAATATTCAGCTCCATCCAGTCACCTCAACTCTATCCTAAATTAAGGGATTACAGGGTTATAAAAAGGGAGAAAATAATATCTATAATTTATTGGATTCCATTTGTATAGAAAAGGATGTATGTATGTATGTATGTATGTATGTATGTATGTATGTATGTATGTATGTATGTATATATGTATGTACAATAACAGAGTGGAACCCAGCAATATGTTCTTTTTTAAAAAAATAATTTTTATTCCCAGCAATATATTCTGTGTTGGTTTATCATGTTTTTAATGTATAAATACATTTAAGGTATGCATCAGAGGTGGTATTCAGCCAGGTTCTAGAGAACCGGCAGCAGACATTTTGAGTAGTCTGAAGAACCGTTAAATACCACCTCTGCTTGACCCGCCCCCATTTATTCTCTGCCTCCTGAATCCCAGCTGATCGACTGGGTCTTCTTTTGTTGCCCTGCACAGGAGAACGGAGCTGGAAAGCAGTTAGTGGGGTGGGGAGGGAAAGGGGATTTTACAGTATCCTTCACCTGGAGTGGGGTGGAAATGTAGATCTTACAGTATCCTTCCCCTGCCATGCCCACCAAGCTATGCCCACAGAACCGTAAAAGTTAAAAAAAAATGGAATACCACCATTGCACCCTTTAGAATATTCTTATACAGAAGTTTTTGTTCATTACATAGCTTTGGGTTAAACTATAACAAATATATCTCCTATTACCATCAGCTAAAAAACTGTGGTATACTATTTCCAAAAATTGTATTTTGATTCCTCTTTTCATGTCAAACAAATTGATTCTAGAATTAAACCATATCTTAAAATTTATTTTTAAAACTGTTATATAAAAGATTGGGATGGATATGATATTTACTTTAGAGTTAGGTAATAATTAGTTTTTCTCTTTTTTTCTGGGTTAAAAAGATAAATATCATTTATCTATTATAATTTACTAGCAATATTTACAATTGTACTGACAACTGAGTTTGGACCTGCAGCTTTTTCAGCATTAAAAACACCTGATGTATTAGAAGTTAGCAGTTAGTAGAAATTAAGATTCTTCAATTCCATTTGAATACTCCTGTAAAAATTGGGGAGAGGGGAGTGGCAGAGATGTCATTTTTTGAAGAAAAAAATTACAGCAGAGGAATGCCAAAATAACAAACCAGGGAATTACTAGAAACATTTATGCAGGGCAGTGCTATTCTACTAAATTCTGGAAAAACCTTCACAAAAATAAGCGAAGCTGCATTGTAGTTGAGTCTACACTGTTTTCAAACATTTGATCTTTGAAAAACCAGCATACACCTTTATCCACACTTGAGGAAATATTGCTCATAAAATTGTGTAAGTACAAGAAGTCTGTATAGTTGATCTTATCTGATTTCCAAAAGCAGGCTGTATCTGTTTAGTGCCCAAATAGGAAATACCAAGTATATCAACAAGACTGAAAACTGAAAAGACATCTGAGATGAAGCCAGTATCAAACCACCTCTAAATGATCTGACCATGTCAGTGTCATTGCCAGGAATCAAGCTTCATTTATGCATCAGTGCTGCATTTATGCATTTTACCTTTCGCTAGTGCATCATGTCTGGTCAGCCCACACAATGTGTTTTCCTGCTACAATTGATCTTGATGCCCTGGCATGCTTAGTGGTTGTTGTTCTCTTCACTACTGCCTTAGTCAGTATTATATTTCATTGCCCTCCCCATTTAGAAAGATTGGCTAACTCCACAAGCATCAAACCATTAATTGTTTTTTTTAGGCTGACACATTTCTACACTGGTTTCTTTCCATCCCAAGGCCTAATAGGAAGTCAGAGAAATGAGGGAGAACACAATAGCAAAATCATAATACAGAGTCTAAAGAAGGACGTTCAAGAAAATCTATCCTCTTATGTAATATATAAGATGTAACTTTTAGGATAGTAGAGCATGATATATCCTTCTCTCTATTAAATCCAAAATGTATCCCCCCCCCTTTCACTAATAAAAATCATCCACAATGATAATGCCAGGTAAGGAGAGTTTGCATTTGGATTTGAAGTCTACATTACAAGAAGAGCGATGGTCCAGTGAAAAATGAGATTTAAAAAAAACACTGCCACAAGTTATGCCTTTGATTCTTTAATAAGGTTTTGGTAGTATACAAGCTTTTTTTCCGATTGTCTGGATTAACATACATGGATTTAAAAAAGGCACAAAATCCATTGCACAGCTTCGGTTTTTTTGTTTCTTGTTTTGTTTTAAAAGATGAAGTTGCTTGTTATTTGTGATTTCAAGTGTAGGATCTTACAGTACTCTGCAGCATTTACAGCATATTCTACATACAAGTAATTCAGTGCATGCTTTTATACATAAGATAGAATTTCAAGTTCTGTGTTGCCATTAGTCTTTCTATATACAGAAGTAATACAGTGCTCTTATATATAAAAAAGAAGCTTCAATTTTTTTCTTACATGCTTGGTTTGCCCAGGGAAATAGTGCAAGCATATTATACAATGTCAGTACAAAAAGGTGAAAGGCAGGGACGCAGAAAATTATCTTAACAGGCAACACGCAGAAAGAATAAAAAGGCTCAGGGAAAACAAACTTTTGAACCCCTTCTGATAACTTGGTCCTTCCAAATTAATTCCTGCTATGCCACAATAAAGTTATACCTCATAACTCTCCTCGGAAGGGTTTTAGGCCTTTTCAGTCGATGCTAAATATACATGTATCAGTCTGCAGTAATACCAGGATGATTCTAATTCCTGAGGTTTTCATTAAAAAGATATTTAAAATATGAAGAATTGGCACTCCATATAAGAAAAAAGCAACACAAAAAAACTTGGACATTTAGGAAAACACACCAAGATAGTATGCTGCCATAGGACAAAAAGCTGGTACAAATGTAATATGGTATCTTCACTGCTAGACCAAGCATTCATTTTCTAACATGAATCCCATTCTTTCTAAATTTCTTTTTAAAGAGCATCTAGCAAATACATCAATACTGACTGACACTCTGGTTTAGTTGAGAAGTGATGAGCCTTAAAATGAAAGATTTGACATTAGAAGTCTGTTATATGCACAGTTGAGGCCCCAGGACTGTGTGTTATATTTTAACCCCTGCAAGTTTCCAGTGCTTTTTCTAGAAGCCTCAAAAACTACAATAGAAGAAAACTATATGACTAGGGAATAATTATATTAACCACATTTATTTTTTATTAAATTTAAATGGAAATGAAATAAAAATCAGTTTTTGTTTTTTCATCTTTTTGGAATGTGACTTCTGGTCTGTATGCTTGGAACAACAGAGGAGAGGTTTTGATTGCACAGCCAGAGTAAGATGTGTGTGTGAGAGGAGGAGGAATTTATTCTAGAGAAAAGACAATATGATACCACCATTCAGCCAAACTGTAGTTAGAAATTAGTTTTTTGTATGCACACTGATCCTATAAAATCATCACTGTTTCATTTCTATACATGTTGGGACCAGCGTGCAAACAGAAGAAGAAAAAAATATCCAAGCCTTCTCGCCTTCAAAATTTTAGTACTGCCAACTGCTGGCCCCTAATAAACAGTAGCAGCAAATGTTTGGGCTTAGGATAAGGCAAAGGAAAGATACTCTACTCCCTGAGGGTGCTAATGATTATGAGAGAAAACTAGAAAGCCTAAGAAACACAACACAAGTTTCATCAAGTGATCTCAGGCATAAGAAATTGAAGATGCCTTAATCCTGAGAAATACAGATGTATTTCAACAATAACCATCCAGCTCCCACAAGAATTAACAAGCAAGAGTTTAATATATCATGAAACTGGTATGATCCTTTGCAGGCAGAATATGTTATTCATTTAGAAATTGCAAATCTACAATTTCAAAATGTTGTTAAAGATTTTGTAGGATATCTGCTTGGTAAAATACAAATCCAGACATTGCATGATTGCACTGTAATATGTCCATTCTCATCAACTTAGTTTTCTAAATTCTGGACACATGTATTGTTTGATGGCTTTCAGAAGCTTTTCCTCCATTTATAGTTTTTCTCAAAGCTAAGGATAGGTTCCAATATGTTTTCTGTGTACCTGATTCATCAGCATAGTCTTGCACAACAATAGCAACCATTGCTATCACTAAAGTACACTGCAATCTAGATTTATGAATCAGAAGCATTGAAATTAACCCCTTATGAATATGCCTTTCATTCAGTCAATTCTTTTATTTTGAAACTCTTCATATATTGCTATGGTTCTACCTGCGCAGGTTTGGGGGTGATGGAAACATAGGAAGACAGAAAAGAAGAGAAATTTCATTAACTATCTTTGTTCCAATCTTGAGAAGAAGTAATAAACTCGAATATGTTCTGAAAATATCAGTATATTTTTGGTACAGAGATAAGGCCAAATATAAGCAAGTTCTGTTTTTTTCTCAGGAAGGACCAAAGTGAAGGAGCAAGTAAGTGTCCTCTGAGCATCCTTCTTATTCTATTGTTACATGGAACAGCTTTTGCAATGTAGATGCATTTTATGTTTAGAGATAATTTTGCCTGCATTTGTGATGATTTATTGATAAGGAAGCTCTGTGATTTATTACAAAGAAGATATAATTAAGCTAGGTACACTGAAGAGACAGGATTCATCAGAAAGCATAATACATTGTTTTAAAAAAAATAGATCATAAATTTGATTCTGAATGTTAAATTACATGCAGGTTAATGCAAAAATGGAGATCAACTTTCAACTCCAAGTTACATAATTATAGCAGCTTGTGGTTTTTTTTTACATTCATTATATCATTTTTTCAGTAGTTTGAATACTACAATGACTACCAATACATCAAATGGAGTGTTAAAAACATTTACTATAAATGCTATCCTTGTGCTGTTGTGAAACTGCTAAAGCAGAACTAAATATTACCATGAAGTCAAACAATGAAAGGAGCAATGAAAGGATCAACTGTTACTTCATAAGTGTTACCAAAACTAGCAACAACAACAAAAACTCTTCATCAGTTTCATATCATTGTGGGGAAAGATAAAATCCAGGAAATCATTTTTCAATACTATGTAGCTTCTATCATAAATCCTTGTTAAATAAGGTAACATAAATTGCAGGCTGTACAAAACTGCACAAAAATAAAATTATGATAACCTAACTCTTCAAAGTGATTGACTTTGATTTGCAAGTTCAAAGCCATTAAATGGCTTAATCCAAATCCAAATGCAATGGGAAGCTGCACTTCACCAACTTCAGCTCATTTATCAGCACAGATGTGCTTAAGGAAGTGATAGCATTTGATAGTAGTGACTTATAAAAAGGAAGCTTTATAAGCATTTCAGAAGCAAAATTATCTACATGTCATGAATAGTATATTATTTTGTTTCTTCTAAAAACTGCCAAAAGTAGTTTTCCATTTGACTGAATTTCTTTGCAGTGTTAATTTCAAGATGAGACCTCATATAATAAGGCATTTATCAACTGGTACTATCATAAGCTCAGATTCAACCCACTGAGAAACAACACAACAAAAACTGCATAAAATTCTCTGATTTTGATCCTATGCTACTCTTTCAGTTGTTCAATAGATCGAAAACCAGAAGAAATAATAATGGACAAGATATACAATCAAAGACGAAAGTGCCATTTGATGCTGAAATACTAAGGAATTACTCAAAATGGTAGGAGTGATTCACCAATAACCACAAACATTTGATGTTGGGCCAGTGAGGAAAAATATTTTAGAAAAGGGGAGCTGTCCAGTATTTTTATCTAACCCAACATCTGGTAGAAGAAAAATGAGTGGTTTTTTTTTAATGTACAAATTCATTGCGGGGGGGGGGGNTGAGTGGTTTTTTTTTAATGTACAAATTCATTGCGGGGGGGGGGATTATGTGGTAGATTATACCTAATGACTGTGTTAAGTCCTAGAACACAACATACAAAATAAGCTGGAATATAGCCGGTATATGTGCATATATTGCATCTTTAAAGAAAATCTCTAGATACCTACATTGAAAATAATCAGAAAAGTTGAGATTGGTTTAAGTTAAAATTAATTTATTATCTGATTTGTTCGGATTTCTAATATATTTATGCTAGAAATAACCCACTTATAGAAGTTGGTTTGATCCCAAACCCACAACATATGAATGCACAAGGTAAACTTTTCCCCCGTGATTCTAATATTCTTATACTAAGGGATTTAATTAAGAATAATGGCAAATGAGGGAAGCATCACTAATTCAGTAAGGAAGAAATGAAAGTGCATGACTATAATCTCATTTTTAGACATTCATATAAAATGGTATAGTATTATAAAGTATTATAAAGTTTTGACTATTTTATGTGAAAGACTGAAAAATAGAAGCCAGTTCACAAATCTATAATAGTGGATTCACAGTATTGGATCTATGAAAAATTCTATAGATATGAAAAACAAGATCATGACCTTCTTTGGAAATGACTGGATGTCTTTCCCCACAATTAGAATAACATCCTTAGAGCTTAAACCAAATCTAGTTTGCACTCATTTTTCTTGTATCATCTCTAGAATATCAATTTTCCTATCAGGCCACAATCTATTACTGATTGGTGTTCAGCAGCAGCATAAGGAGCTTTGAATGTAACCCTATTTTACTATCACAGATAGCAGAACCAAGTTTTAAAAAAACCACTATGGAGCAGCTGTGTTAAATAAATAGATACTATGTGTGTACTGCATATATTGTGCACATGTTTTGTAAAGCACTTTAGAACATTTTGGATGAAAGATACTATAAAAAGCCAATATATTATCATATACACATCATTTGCTTATTGTATCACCTACCAGCCCAAATGATTGAGTATGAAATTGTATTCACAAACATTGTGATTCATAAGAAGCAAGCACCTTTAAAAGGAGGTTGAGAATTAGAACTATTTTTGTAAGAAAAAATAGCCTAGAAACAGATTCAGGAATATTTATGCAGAATTCTAGATATTAATGTAATGGAGTGGAAACATCCCTAAAGGGAAATTTGGAAGAAAGAAAACAGATACAACAGATACAGAAGAAAGGAGAACAGAAATTGCGAGAATGTAAGCTGAGGAAAACTAGAAAAAAACTATGGAGCATGAGATAAAAGGAAAGATACAACAAGAAAGTCCAAGGAGAAAAAGGAGTTCATTTCTACTATTCAATGAAAAAACGCCTTTTATAGGCCAGTGTGCTCTTAGAGAGCTATGATTTTTGTCTTATTCAAGAACTGCAGTCACTTTTGGCAGTTTTGAAAAAAAATAACATGGTAAATCAGTTCATAGACAAAGAGGTGTTATATATTATGAAACACAGAGCTAAGAATCCTATACAAAAGATTTTATCAATTATGTTAAGATCTGGAAATCTTAGAAATTGAACTCAAAAAACTAGTTTTCAATTAGAGCAGCATAATGGGTTCAATCTCCATTCATTACAAATCAAGGTTGCATCAATGAGGTATTTTCAACATTGTTGATTGGCTATTACCATGCAGCTGGGGGTATTTTAATAACATACCACATTGTGATCAATGGAACTGTTTCAAGGAATCAATTTCTCATAGGCTTTATTAAAATTATTATTGTATTTAATTATTTTGTTTTTAATAACTTGCTAAACTGCCTTCTCAAATTGTACATTTCACTTACCACTTTATATCCTGTATAATATCAAACTGGAGATTAGAATGTACTATAGTACAGCTTCAGACTTTTGTCTAACTAGGACCTTTGCAGATATATTAAACCACAACACTCATCATCCATGATGTGTAGTTATGAGTGGCAAGACATGATGGGAAGTTGAGAAGTAGGCTACAATGGTTTCGGTGAAGATTATGCTACAGAAAGGTGCAACCAATTTGTGCCTTAAAGTGCAAAATCATTTTAAAAATCTATAAATTGTGCACATGCAAATACACAAAGCATGTTACAAGGAAATATTAAGGGGATGTATAACTTCTTTTCACTGTACTGCTCCATAGTGTTTATACCATGTCTTACAGCACATAAGAAATGGTTTTAAAAACACATGAATGACTTGATGAACATTTAAATATATTTTGTAAGCCTTTAAAAGCAGGTAGCATTCTCAAGCAAAATTAAGATTACAAAGGGATGCGGGGACTATGACCACACCAGAAAATTCCAAACAGCATATTATATGAGACAATCTTCTTGAGTTGCTGCTCTCAAGTCATTCAAAACCTAGTCATCTTGCATTTGGACTACTGCAACACGCTCTACACAGAGCTACCCTTGAAGAACATTCAGAAACTACAGCTGGTGCAAGTGCAGTGGTATGGGCAGCTTTTGGGGCCATAAGAGTGGCCCATGTAACCCCACTGCTCTGCGAACTACACTGGCTGCTAGTTTGCTTCCAGGTGCAATTCAAAGTGTTGATAATCACCTTTAAAGCCTTCATGCCATAGGTTCAGATTATTTAAAAAATATTTCTTTGCCATTGCTCCAGCCCTTTGGAACATTTTGCCCCCCAGAGCTCCTGACCTTCCCCAAACGCTAAAAGACCTGACCTTGACAGTTGGCTCAGGACCACAATTGAGGATAGGGCTTCATATCGCAGCTGGTTGATAGATTAATAACAGATCCCATCTCCCCCCCACATCCTACTTTCTTCCTCACCATCTTTTAGTTAGGGTTAAGTATTTATATTTGTATATTTTAGTATATTATTTGTATTGTGTATAAGTTATGTATAGTTTTATCTTTTTAATATTGTAAGCTACCCAGAGTTACCCTGTAGTAAGATGGGCAGCCAATAAATTTAATACATAAACAAGACATTTTGGAGCTCTTATTTCATACATTACAGTGGGCTTGTGTTATGGTTTTCATTTAAAAAGCAGTCTGATAAGAAATATGCAAACTATTCCAACTGAGTTAAAGTTGGATTGGTATATAAGATTGACTAATTAATTAATTAGCAAAATTCACAAATTCTTTATTTGGATTTGAAAGTTTTTGTCTTGGAGGCTTCTTTTTAATAAGGGCACTGTAAATAATCAACTTCAAAAGAAATACACAATTTTGTTAGACCTACTGTATCTTAATTATTCTTTGTGTCCAGAAGAACTCTAAATACATATCAGAATTATGTTGGCCTCTGACCACATGGCCACATGATGTTATATTGGGAATTGCCTCTTTTCCATCATCTTTCAGACTACAAGTCATTATTTTATCCGATCTCTCTAAATTCTAGAGACTGATCATATATTCTGATTTGCACTAATAAGCTTTCTATTGTTATATCTGCAGACTATCCACCAGTCATGGACAAGTTCATAAATAGGAACTGTGCAACTATGAGAGAAGGGCATTTTATGGGCCACTTTTGTGCTTTTGTTTTGTTCTACATCTCCCAGAATTTTTGTTGAGTATGCTTTTTTGAGAGGTGGGAGGTAAATGACAACCTGCACCAAAATGCTGACATTCTAAATTGGTGCCACCATTTTAGACTTCATTCACTTTTTGAAAGCAAGTCAGATAACCAAAATAGATTTGTTAGTATGCCATTTTAAACATAATCCTTTCCAGTTGATGCCAAGATAAGTCTATGTTTAAGCACAAATGTTGCCTTTGGATTGAAGATATAAAATCCCCAAATTACATAATCTTTGGAATAAATATAATGTAATTAACTTTTCCCTTAACAAATTTGTACTTTTTACCATAGTTTCCATTCCACTGAATCACAAGATCGTGACTGCTGTCTATTAAGACATAATATGAAGGAAAAGCATTACACAAGAAGCAAAGCTTTCTTTGACTGTTGTTGACACCTGAGCTGTCAAGTTATATATTACCAACAAAGAGACAAAAAATAACACAAATTTACATGAACTTTACATGTGCTTATATGTATTGTATGCACCTGTACAAATGTAGAAATCATTGTTCTAATTTAAAAATAACTACATAATCTCAACATATTCAGGAAGACTGACAAGAGACTTGTGCCTGCACAGCCTTTTGGGCAGGTGCTAATGTGAAACTTCAACACCTTTGGCTATCTCTTCTTTGGGTTCCATTTGTTCACATTAAATTTGGATATAGCCCTTTTTACAGAGGATGTCTTCAAATGCAGGACTGTTATCTGTAAAATAGGACATACATTTCCTACATCCAGCCTTAGCCATTCTAGTTTTACTAATATAGCAAATATGAGAGATCTACAATAAAAAACTGTCATCATCTAAGAGCAATAACTATGAAATGCTGTGACAATAAACATAACTCAATGGGGGAAGCATGCCAGCTTGTGCTCAGACAATTCTACCCCTCTTAAGTACAGGAAACATTGGAAAATATAATTGAAGTTTCATGCGATATCTGAAAAAACATACAAACTGACCATTTAAAAAAAAAACTCAATATGAAGTAAAAAGTTTAAGTCAATTCTGATTTGGAGTCAACTTCAAGTTTCTGATAAATTGAAGTTCCAAATTTATCCGGAAAAGTTTTAATTATACTGAGTTCATAATGCAAATACCAGTTATCTCAGAAAATTCCATGGAAATTCCATAACAGACATTTCAAAATGTTATATTACTCAATCAGTTTTTCATTATTTATTATTGTTTTACAATTAGTCTCTCTTCGGCTTAACTGAAAGTCTGTATCAATGACATGCTTGAGCATTTCAGATATGTATTTTAACTCAGGTTCTGATTAATGGATGCTAAAGGACCAAAATTTAAAAGAATTTTATCTAGTTAAAAGCAGTTCGTGTTCTAACAATTTTTTATTTTTGTACAGTGTCCTAAAAACTGACTGATGAAATAAGTATTGAAAAAAAAGGGGGGGCATTCTAATTAAATATAATTAATCTCTTCATAAATCAGCTAGTTCCTTCTTAATACACTAGCAGAATAATTTTAGTGTCAAGAATGCACTAAGCCAGGCCAGGAAATTGGCAGGTAAACATCCTTAAGGATTAGATACCTTCATAACATTCACTGCATGGATCAAGATAAAAATATGAATCATGTCTATTCTATCCTCATGCCTAAAAGGCTGAGCTGGGGATGTAGAAATGCAGCCCAAACTATGCTGTGTGAGTTGCAAAGTAAAGGCAAACTCAAAGGGAAGCGAGATGTGCAATCTGACTGTGGTATTGAAACTAGTAAAAAGACACAAGATTTTTGACATTGTAATTTTTAAAATACACATCTGTGAATCCTTCTTAAAAATTGACTCCAATTTCTCATGCATGTTTACTTAAATTAACAAAAGTAAAATGTGAAAATAAGGCCTCAACATAAGCACAGATCAACGCAAAATTCTGCAGTGATTTTATCTTGGTGTAAAGATATATATATATATATCTCCTCCTCCCCCCTCTCTCTGATATCTGTGTTGTCACTTTGTTCAAGCCTTACTACTATAGCTTAATTGTAGTCAGTTACAGCCTCATATTTGCTACCCCATCCCCTTGCAGTCCTGTACTGTGACCAGCATTTAATAAGCTGTATGCAATTCTACCTGTACTCATGAACCATGATGAGCCTCTGAACCATGAAGTGGAGAATTAGAGAGAGGCAGGTGTTCTGAGTCCTTTTCTTGGCAGGGGATTTAGACATTTACAATACCTTCTAGGCCAAAAGTCGATTGGGATTCAATATTGCATTAAATGGTGACAAAGGGACAGGTGGGCTTTATTATTGCATTACAAAGGCTGCTGCTTTCCCCAGTACAGGCTATGTTTTGTGTGTGAAGCGGGCCCACACCTGCTGGAGCTGGGATCTGGAAATGCGGAGGACAGAAGGCATAAGTCTGTGGTTTCCTGCTGTGAGGGGCATGTGCCTGCGGTGGGGCATGCGCACGGGGCTGCTCTCCGCCGAACGGCTGCGCTGTATGAAAGTGCCGCCAAGGTGAGGGTACTGTTCTGTCTCCAGGGTTGAGGAGGAGAAAACGGAGGACGCCAGTCTTCTTAGGGGGCTGTACCTCGGGAGAGAGTGTTGAGAATGCCTGTCATCCTCCAACTGCAAAAGACCAAGAAGAGTGGAGGAAAAGGTGTCAGGCAAAGACTTGACTCGCTCCTGGTTTGTGCTGTGCATGCTGCAGAAATCTTCACTGGCGGATGGCAAACACTTCTGTTTTACAGGGACTTAACATAGCCTCCATGTTGACCCATCTCTAGGCTAATCTCCTATCGTTACATGAAGGGGCCCTTTTAGAAGTAAGAGATACACCTAGGCCTTACCACTGCACTTTCACTGAAGTGCGGCAGTTCCATACTTTCTCTAGTTACAGTTTTTTAAATCAAATAATGGAAAGAAAATAACAGCTCTGAAATTAATTTTGTTTACCTCCTCACTTTTCTATTAATCCCTCCACACCCTCTTTCAAGTTGGAAAAAGCAGTTGCTTGGATATAAGTCTATATTTTATATTCATATTTTCTATATTCTTAAAACTAAAAGTCACATTAAAGTAAGGAGCTTTTTAAAAAAAATAACAATGATATCTTATAATAGGAATGTAATAGGATACCTCAAGCCTATATTGCTGTAGAAAAGCCACCTACAATACCTTGATTGGCAACTAAATAGAGATGCAAACTATACAACTGTAAATTCTAGAAATTTACAATAATAGGCACAACATGAACAGTTGAAGTCTCTATCACGCATGAATATGATTTCTCCTGCAAATTTTATTTGCACCATAGGAAGAATATAAACAGATCTTCAAATAATGTGAAAATAATTGATACTAACCCTAAAGGAAGCTGGCAATATTTATTTCTAATGTGTTAAGCAACAGATTTCTAATATATTATGTTCTTCTCAAATACACAGAAGCTGTACTATTTATAAAAGTTCACACAAATTACTTTCAATTACTTTGCAGAATTTACAACAGGCCTCTCATCTTTGTGCTGTCTCAACAGATTAATCTTAAAATAAATTGAACATAAATGTAATAATAAAAGAGAAAGAAATATTATGGCACTGCATCGCTTAAAGTTAACTAGTATAAAATCATTATATGAAGTATTTCTCAGAATGAAGTACACAAAAATTCCATTTTTAATTAAGCTAGAGGAAAAAGTAGAAGAAAACTATAGCAAATACAGAGATCAGATGTAAAATGCCTGTGTTTTATTCCTTCAGAATAACATGGCATATATTTCCTTTCTTTTCCTCTCTTTTATTCCAGTTACTCTCATATGCTCTTCTTCTTCAAATTCCACCATACCTCATTAGATCCAATTGCCTTCCAAAACTCTTCCTTTATAAATCATCCAGTTGACCTTCTTAATCAACGTCTGTGCAATTACAGTGATGTGCTATTCCTAAAAGCAGCCTTTGATATGAGCCTAAAACTTGGGCTTTTGATTTTTTTAAAATTGCCTTTCTTGGCCTCTTAAACAAAGGAAAACTGAAGCTTGCATAATTATTATATGCTTTTACTGGCAGTTCATTCCATCCCTTTTTTCCTTTATTATTTAACATAAATCAAATGTGTGTAATTCCTTCAATGTTAGAAGTCTTCTGTTGTGTTAATTGCTGTGTCCTGGACCTAGCCTAGTTCATTTTTTAAAAATCAGTACAATGATATATATTCTAGGATTTATATAAAGATTCCACTATTCATGTATTAAATAATGTGTTTCTGCTATCAAGAAAGCCACAGAGATATATTGCCATGGTGTGTTTGATATATTTTATAATTATATCATATTATAGATTAATATACATGTACACACCATTAGGAAAAAGCAATTTAAGGTCAGAGCACTTTTTATTCCAGAATTCACAAACATTTTTTTAAATTAAAAGCAGATAAATGACTTTTGATATAAAACATCCACATAAGGTAATTAAGCAATGCATTGTTAAATTAAGACAAGCATGAAAACATTGCTTCATGCCATATTGATTAATATTCTTAATAGAAGCCAGGAACATGTCCCACAATAAAACATTTAAGATTATTTTTAACATGAATATTCTTTATTTCAAAACTTTATACTTATAGAATTTCAAAATAGAAGAAATCCATGCAAAGTAGATATAAAAATATATTACCTTCCTAAAAGTTGCCAAATATTGCCACTTTATCTGACTAAGGTAAAACAATGAGGTTGGAGCCCAAGCACAGAATGATTTGTTTATGATATTGTGGGAATGATTGATGCATGCTTTACTGGATTTTGCCATATTCTTTTGTATATCCAAGATTCTAGCATCTAATATGGATTCTAGAATGATAATGGCACAGAAGATAATCAGACATGGTAAAAAAATCCAGGTTTGTTGATATTTTTTTCATATCTGCAGAAAAGGCAGCATCTCAAGTTTGAGCCTGATAGAAAAATGGACCAAGTATTCAATAAACTTGCAGAATCAATTAACAATTGCTACATATGTGAGAAATAAAGTATTGTAGGACAATTTTTAATCATTAGCTCAATCTACTGGAGAACTATTTCCAAAGACTGCTTAATGACTCCAAAATAAAGAAAATAATTGAGTGGTGTATTACTAGATTTGGTTCTGGACTCACGCTCAATATTTTTTCTCATGACTTGGAATGAAAATCTTACTAAACTGCAGATATTGCAAGATTAGATGGAATAATTAAGACCTGGGGGGGGGGGGGAATGTTCAAGTCAATGTTGATTCCTGGTAACTGCCTGGATAAGTCCCTGGATTTTTCTTGGCAAGATTTCCGAAGTGGTTTGCTATTGCCTTCTTCCATGATTGGTCCAACATTACTCAACTGGATTTGTTCCTAAGGTAAGAGTAGAACTAAGTCTCCCAATTTTTAGTCTGGTGCCTTAACCGCTACATCAAATAAGCTCTCTAATTAAGACCTAAAAGATATAAAGAAAATTCAGAATGATTTTTAACAGCCTCAAAAATTAGAAAAGCAGTACAAACACGATTTCTTAATTTAGAAAAATGAAATCAAATGCACAACTTTAAGCTTGGAGAACTTAGTTTAACAATATGAATCATTAGAGCAGAATATGAATCACAGCATGAAATTGCAGCAAAAAGAGTAAATATAAGTATGTTTAAATCTATGCTTTTTTTAAATCAAGCTATGCTTCCTTTGAATCAAGCTTGACTCTTATGAGTTCACCAATACCTCGCTGAGGCTTTTTTGGCAATAACACAGAAGTGCTCACCTACTGCTTTGTCCTGAAATTTCATTGTGGTCTCTCACCCAACTATTAATCAGACTCAACCCTTAGCTTTTTAAAGTCAGTCAGAATCAATCAGCTGTGTAATTTTCAGGCTCTATTTAAAATAGCTTCCAAACAGAAAAAGCAATATTTTTATTCTACTATGGTCAGGTTCTATACCTGTTCTGACTCAAACCTTTTTCCAATAAAACAAACACAAACCAAAGGGAACAGAAATCTTTTAATTATTCTTACAAATCCCCGGTTAAAAGGTTGCTGCAAACTAATTAACTTTTGATAAGCACAAGCCTCACCAAAACTGTGCAAGGCTGCCAAGAATAACAGGCAATAAATATTTTACAATACAAGAGTCTTCAAATACCAACTTAAGATGCTGCAATGTCCATGAGGCTGGAGTTTCAAAATGTTTTTGCTTCCCACAAAGAACATCTGATTCACAGCTGACTTTTATCTTCTTAAAGGAGGGGTCATTACCTTTCAGCCTTACTCCCGAGTCACCCAGCTGCAGCTGCTCTTTCCTACGAGCAGGTCTGTGCGCGCACACACTTGGCACAGGCTCCTCGGGAACCTCCTCATCGCTGCTGCCAGCCCCCACAATCTCTGAAGGCAACAGTCCACTTCCTAATGGGTCCTGGCCCCTCATCTGAGTCCTCACTCTCCTCAGCCTTCTGCACCTGCTGCCGGCTAACCACAACGGTACCTTAAGTACTGTGTCCAATTCTAATCGTTACGTGCTTTTGCATATTGACTGTAAGAGAACCAGTGTTAGAACCTTAACCCTTAAAAGTTAAAACTGATCAGGGGAAAAGAAAGTAAGCCCTATAAAAATGGTAAAGTTTTGCATATAGTTAGATTGAAAACAGAATAGAGAAGCAATCACAGGTTTAAGTTATAGGTAGGTAGTTTCAACTGAATAGCTCGAAAAACCTCTAAATGGTAAGGAGAATTCAGAAATTGAACCCCATACTTAGACACAGGGTTACATAACTATAAATATATTAATGGAGAAATGCTTCCCACATCCATCCTTTCTCTTTCTTTTCAGTGTTCATCTTTCTTGTTTCAGATTAACAAGAAAGTAAAAGGCTACTCTTTTTTTCAGCATGCTACATTTTTGGCACATGACCTGTTTGGAATCTTTGCTCCTAATGTGATTAAACTGTTTCAAGACCATTAGGAAAAAATACCATGCCTCTGTGGCTGTATGTCAGGTGCAAGAAGTAACAGTTATTGTACTTTTCCTAACATGTAAGAAAAGAAACAGTTGAAATAGGGGGAAAGTGTGTCCCTTGAATTTCCAATGATTCAGGCAAGGCCTGACACAGCTTCTGAATACAAGAGCAATAGCAGTAGCACTTAGACTTATATACTGTTTCACAGTGCTTTACAGCCCCCTCTAAGCAGTTTACAGAGTCAGCATATTGCTCTCAACAATCTGGGTCCTTATTTTACCAACTTCAGAAGAATGGAAAGCTGAGTCAACCTTGAGCCGGTGAGACTTGAACTGCCAAACTGCTGACAGTCAGCAGAAAACTGCATTCTAAGCACTGCTCAAAGATGCAGTATAGGGAAAGCAGGCCTCTTCAGAAGACATTTTTATTTCAAGTTGGAAATAGGTGATAGGGTTAGAGTTAGGCTGGCTGAGCCAAAAGACTGATGTTTTAATATAATCAGTTGATTTGGGGTATATGATTTACTTCTGGTATATATAATTATATAGCTACAATACTTTGATAAATTAGCTAAAATCATATATTTCGTTTAATTGGGAAATATAACATCCAAAAAATGTGGCAAACACACCTATAAACACTTGTCAATCTCGAACAAGTTGTCATTTTTAAACTTATTAATAACCTACATAAGCTATCTGAACTAAGGCTATTGTGCCAGCAATGAAAAATTATTCCTAGAAATATTCTTTTTTATCACGAGGTATAAAAGTTAATGTATAAATCTAAATCATCTAAAACACCTTTATACCCAGTGAAGTTCTTCTGTACAGACACTGAGATCTTGGCTTCTCCTGAGTGACCCTGTACTCTTTCCTTCTTGGTTAAATAACACTTGAAGAATTGTAATACGGCTTTAGGCTTGTTTAACTATAGTTTAGCTTCTAGGTATAAAATAGCTTCAAAATTCAAATCAATATTTAAAACTTTTGACACATTCAGATCTTGATCTATGAAACCCATGCTACAATTACAACAGAAACAGGCTGTTCATCCTAACCATGGAAGTTTGTTGAACGACTGGCTCAGTCATTCTCTTCCTCTCATTACAACCAATCTCATAGGACTGATGTTGTGCAGGGAGAAAATGGTTATTATGAAACTAAAAGCTCCTAAATTAAAGTTATGAAAAAGTTATTAAATTAACAAACAAATAAATATATGGACAAACTGTTTTCAAATTGAAACACAAAAATTCCAAAATGAGTGAAACAGTCAATTTCACGCTCAAAAAAGCTGTTTTAAACTTGACACAAGCTGTTTCAAGTTCAAAATGCTCCAAATAAGATTTTTTTTGTCCACTGTTACATTGAAAAAACAAATGATCTAGTTTTTTGCCTTTCTTTTCTTCTTATATCTTAATTTAAAATATTTTGTTAAAGTAAACAAAATAATGATATTGGCTAACTTCAGATCACTGAACATTAGATATTTTGTTATTATATGGCAGAATCTTTTGTTAAATATCAGAAATACCTCATTACAAATTGAAGATATTGATATTTGTGCACCATAATCGGCACCAAATCTTCCTAATTTTATACAGATTGATTTTTTTTATTCAACTGAATTTTACTATAGAATAATGACTATTTAGTAAGATTAAATCCTGAACTCAGAGGCTATCTTAGCAAAAAAAAAAAAAAAAAAGCCAGAGTTCCTAATTTATCTTGTGAGCAAATACTATAGTTTTTGAACTTTCATAGTGCAGATTGAAAACATCAGCCATTGTGTGAATTCTGGTTTCTTGTTATTTCCAAACATTAACAGATTTATTTCTGAGTTTAGTATTACCATGGCCAGAGTGTAAGTCATAAAAGACTTGCAAAAATTGCTAATAACAAAATTTCATTTGTTGCTTGCTCATGTTGAATACCTGATGAATACAGTTACCAAAGGGATTCAGATAGCATGCACCTGCATCAAACAAATGTATTGCCCAGGATATTTACCTTATTATATAAGGGTTTACAGAATAAAAGGCTGTAAAGAGAATCTGTAAGTTCTTTAGACTAGTATTAGACTCAAACAACAGGACAGGGCTCCCTTCCTCAAATTGGAAAAGAAAAAGGAGAGCGAAGGGCAGAGATATACATACAATGGGGCAAGGAGAACAAGTGTACTTGTGATTCATCGTGCAAATGATGTGAATCTTGTGGTTTGCATTTTCAGCATAATGCAACTGCTATAAATTATACAATTTGTGTTATTTATGCAATATAGACAATATTATTATGAGTTGTATTATATACCAATTCTGTACCAAAGAAAGACAGACATTCTCGTATCTGCTTAAGCATTCTGGGTGAAGGAATTGAATTTCAACAAAGCATTTTTGGAATCTAGGAATAGAGTACTTTGTAAAAAATTTAGCCTTAATCACCAAAATAAAGTAGAATAAAATGTTTTGTGCCAGTTAGTTTTCACTATTTGAAGAGCTTAGGAGAAGATTGCTGTCAAAGTCACAAATGTTGCGTCAGCTCTCATTTATTATTTTACTATTGCAGGAAGCAAATTGTGGGTTTAAACTTAATGTAGTGAAAAAGTATTGCAATAAAATACCAATGAACAAATACATACATCCTTCCCTGACAAAACAATGGCCCTTTTGTTTTTATCTTGGTCTGAAAGAGGTTCTCTCATCAAGTTATTGGTGAAAATTTAGAAATGCAAAGTTAAGCCCATGTCACACCGCACCAATGGATGGAAAGAAGATGTAAAACGGAGAGAAACACTTGCCATCCGTTGGTTAA
>BHFT01002175.1:0-17301 GCA_004320025.1 Laticauda laticaudata
GGAAAGAAAGAAAGAAAGAAAGAAAGAAAGAAAGAAAGAAAGAAAGAAAGAAAGAAAGAAAGAAAGAGAGAGGGGGAAGAGAAAGGAAGAAAAGGGATAGACAAAGAAACGGGAGGATGGAAGGAAGGGACAGAAAGAGAGAGGGAAGGAGGGAGGAGAAAGTGAATGGGATACATGGAGGGAGGGAAGGAGGTAGAGACAGAGAGAAGGAAGAAACAAGAAAAAAAAGGGAAAGAAAAAGGGAGAGAAAGGAAGAGAAAGAAAAGGGATAGACAAAGAAACAGGAGGATGGAAGGAAGGGACAGAAAGAGAAAGAAAGAAAAAAGAAAAAGGGAGGATGGAGAAATTGAATGAGATATCTAGTCCAACCACCTGCTCCAGCAAGGTTAGAAGGGAGAGTTTGTGTCTGTGTGTGTGTACATGGCTGTCAAAACTCCAAAAACAGGTCAAGTAGTGCTGGGAAGGTCAGTCATAAATTAGAACACTTGCTAAGCAACTGACTATTAAGCGAGGACTTGTATTTGGTTTGCCAGTCACATGGTCATGCCCACCAAGTCACATGGCCACTGGGTCACGCCCACCCAGTCACGTGACCAAGGCACACCCACAAATTAGGCCAGTTTTTAAGAAATTTGAATCCCACCCCTGGGTAGGGGGCACTGAGGATGAGTTGGTAGCACCAAGGGGACGGTGGACTGAAAAAGTTTGGGAACCACTGTTCTAGATGCTGCAATTGTCATAAATACATGCTGCCTGCCAATTTTGATATGACCATGTGATGATTGTAAATATGAAGACCAGTTGTAAATCATTTTATCGGTGTTGCTGTAATTTCACATGGCTGCTAAATGAATGGGTGTAAGTCGAGGACTATTTGTATTTACACTGCATCTTTAAATATACTTTTAAGAAGTTTCATCTGAATTTGTTCTGTACACTTATTAACCAGATCCTTATTGTCAGAAGGCCCCAGCATACCATTTAACATGTCTCACCTGAAATAGCTCCAAACTACTATCACACATAGATCCCAACCCACAGCAATAAGAAGAGAACTCCAAAGCCCATGAAGAGTGATGCTACTAGAGAGATGAGTAGTTCTTTGTAAATGTCCCGGGTATACTTGGTGGATGTCACTTCATAACTGAGATAATTATTAAAGATATAACCAGACAGGTTTACAGAAAACATATCAATGCAAATTGGAAAAAAAACCACTATAAATAATGGAATGACAATTGTACAGATCACCTATCTTTAACATAGCTCATAATACAGAAATTAAGCAGACAATCCTTTCCTTGCCAAAAATAGAGGAGAAACTCATAACATCACTTTCTTCAGTTAGGTTAAACAGAATGGAATGAACTGAAGGAACAGAAGCAGTTTAGGAACTATTCTCAGCTTCAGTTATTATGGTAGCCATTAAGTAACAAAACTGTTAGAAATATTTTATCACCCATGCTATCTTGTATGCATTTGATGAAGTCAAGTTTTCTTTATCAAAATTTCACAATTCTCATTATCCAAGTTTAAATGTTCATTTTTTTCATTAAGATGTTTTTTTACTGCTTAGAACTGCTTTCCAATCCTTGAGAAACAATTAGATTTCTAATGTTTCATAATAATACTTGTAATATACTTTTAAACTGAGCACGTGGCACAAATCCTGAATGTAATGTTTGTTGTTTCAAACTGTATGAAATAATTTTGTGTCTATTGGCAATTGAATATCTCCACTCCTGGCATAAAAGCATGTTATGATGCTATAAAGTATTTATATTCTGCAATAGTAATAATTATATTTCTGTGCTTAAAAGAACATGAAAATGTGACCTACATTTATGAGATCCTAATATTGAGTCATCCAGGTGCTTTCTGGCAAACGAGAAATTTCCATGAATTTCATTTTTATCTAAGTGCTTTTCTCATGATGGAATCATGATCACCAACTTTAGCCAAGACTCGACTCCCTGGTATATATTATACTTAAGAGTTGTGACTTCCCCAATTATACGAGGGCTATCCACAAAATAATTACGTTTTCGTCTGTAGCAAGAAGGGGCGGAGCTAGCGTGGCCATATTTGGTCTGTGCGTCCACCGCTTAGTCTACATCTAGTCGTGCTAGTGGGAGGTTTGTATCGTTGCCCGTTATTTCACAGCAAATGTTTGAAATGTGTGCTGCAATTAGGCCAATTGAAAAGTGCCTGTGAGTTGTGAGGCGTGCCTGATCGGTGATAAGGTTTTCTTTAGTTGGCAAAAAAACCCAATAAAAAACCGACTGAAAATTTTCCTCACCGAGCCAACTGATGTGTGAGAGCTGTACCTGGCGGGGGACAACATCCATCACTGAAGGTGCGAGGTGCGCCAATGTGCATCTACAGTTTAAAAATGGACCGAAGGACTACCCGTTGTCACTCGATGGAGGGATCTCATTTCTGATCGATAACTCGTACACCTGGGCACGAGACTTGGGTCATCGTGAACAGCCCGCAGACCACCAATCTTTGCCAGTCGGTTGGATGGGAGTGAGGCCACCCCCAATATTTCCCCAAAAAAACCAAGGAAAATGTTTGCACAACGTCTCTGCAAGGATAGACTCTAATTGACAGACTGATCTAGTTCTTGGATAGGCAAAGGTGTGCGCTCTAATTTTGCATTTTCCTGGAGACATGCGACCATGTAACGAAATAAACTCTGTTGACCCGGCTATTGGTGAAACGTTGGCAAAACAAACCCTATAAGAAAAACAGCAATTTCAGACACATAGCGCCTAAAGTTAAGCTCAAAAAATGTGTTCGTGACGGTATTTGCGACATTGCGAGAGATGCCCCGACCACACACCATCATAATTGCACGGTCTTGAGAAGTCTCTGACCATTTGCTTTCAAGTGGGGCAGATTTTCTCCTCATCCACCACTACAAGTCCTCGGGAACTCTGCACCAAGCCAACTACCACTTGATTTCAAGGACTGAAAGACCTGCTTGAACATACAACGCCTTTTGACCGTATGACGCTGGAACTCGCCGTCACGGAGACGGCGGGCTCGTGACTGACTGGCTCAGTGAATCTTCGAGGAGACGCTGAATTTTATGAATGCATGGGGAATTACAAAGCTTGTTTGCACCCCACTATTGATAAGCCGCCTCAATTTCGTTCGGCGGTGGAATATGTTGAAAAAGTCAGTAATTTTAAGTTGAAAAGTAGTATTTAAGTGTCACTTTCAAGTGTATATAATAATTTTTTTTCCTACACTTTGTTTTTTTTCTATCGTAAAATGTAATCTATTTTGTGGATAGCCCTCGTATTATGCTGTACCTTGAAATTATTCTGCATGATACTCTGCCTTCTAAAAATTATTTCAAATCTTCATTTCAGGATTATATCACCATCAGTTGATGGAAATCTAGTATTAAGAACTTACTTCTAGTAGAACGTGACATACCTCTAAAACAGGGGTCGCCAACCTGTGAGCTGTGGATAATCACCATTGGGCCACGAGTGGCTACCTGGTGCACACACCCCTGGGTGCATGCACAGCCCCAGTCACGTGCATCTCATCATGGGTGCTTGCGGCCCCACTCGCACAAGTTTAATCGTGGATTCTTGTTGGCCCGACTTGTGCAAACTTTGCAACAAACCTCCCGGGTGCTGCACGTGCACTTGCCCCTCCAACAAAATCATCCCCTCCTTCTCCCCTCCCCATGCTCCAGACCAGCCACCCAGAAAGGTTGGGGAACTCTGCTCTAGACTCTACAATGGAAGCTCCTTACAATGATGGAAGCTAAAGAATGTAAGAATAATAAAGCACAGATGTCTGAATCAGCCCTTACTATTTAATAAAATATTTAAGGAACTGACTTTAATTATTCTTTTAACTGAATTGACTGAACTAGGGAGGTGATACTTTTTCAATTGATATATTGCTTGTTTGATTACTCTGTTGATGAAATATAGATTTCGTTTGTTTCTTCAGACTTTCTATAAATCACTAGATCTTAATACTCAGTAGCAAAATATACAATAGGAAGAGTAAAACCTTGATAATCTTAAGATTTTTTTTACTACATCTGACAAGAACAGGAGTCTTCAAACTTGGCAACTTTAAGACTTGTGGACTTCAACTCCCAGAATTCCTCAGCTAGCTGTGCTGGCTGGGGAATTTTGGGAATTGAAGTCCACAAATCTTAAAGTTGCCAAGTTGGAGACCCCTGGTCAACAGCAAAAAAATCTATAGTATTGATTTTTACATTAAACAGACTAAATAAAGATATGGTGCTTTCCACAGGACTGCTGACCACCTTATATATTTTCACATAACCAAAATATATGTCTGCAATTGTAAGGATACACAAAGAACCAAGCTGTGAAGAACATGCCAATGGCCAGGAGCACCACAGTGAGATGTGGAAAGACAGCCGGATTCACCGGGCTGGTGTATCTGCTCATTGTTTCAAGTTCCTGAAGTAAAGAAAAATAAGGGGGTGGGAAGTGAGTCAAGAAAAAGAATATATTTAACTATTTGAATATTTAACTATTTTTTAAAAAATATGTATCTTATTGAGAGAACTGCAGCATGAGGCAAAGGAACTATTTCCTCCCCTGCCCCTCATGGATGTTGATGGTGAGAGCCAGTGAAGCTGGTCTAGAAAACAGGAGACTGTGAGAGTTGGGATTCCCTCTCCTAGACATGAAAGCCGGCTACCTAGAAGGCTTTGGGCCAGTCATTCTCAGCCCAATCTGCCTCAAAGGGTTTGTGTTTTGGGGAAAATAGGAGGTGGGAGCGTTAGGTACGTTTGAATTAAAAAATGAGGACAGAAAGATGGGGAGGGAGGGAGATGAGGGGGGGGGGAGGAAGGAGGGATGATGGATGGACAGACAGACAAATAGAGGAAGAGGGGGGNGGGGGGGGAGGAAGGAGGGATGATGGATGGACAGACAGACAAATAGAGGAAGAGGGGGGAGAGAGAGGTAACCACCCCAATCCATTATCTGTTGATGCCCCTGCCACGACCTCTCCCCGCCTTTTCCTTATCTTGAAGCCTGCCAGCGCTCAGCTGGAGCCTCTGGGCCTTCACACATTCCCTCTCTCCGCGGGAATGGAAAGGAAGGTCGGTGGGAGGTCCAGCTTCTGCGTGAGAGCCTCTTTCTGTCTTTTGCAAAAAGAGCCAAGACCATTAACATTCCTCTAAAAGCTTTCTCGTGGTTACAGGCGCCCCGGAGATGGGTCCGCCAATCCCCAACGGCCGCAAGCCGGAAAAAGGCCGCCGCGCAAAAAGCAGCTGCCGACGATCCCCTTCCCCGCCACTTACCATGGCTGCGTTGGCGGCGGCTCCCGTCACAGAAGGACACGTCCGTCCTTTCCTGCCATCCTCGCTCCGCCCTTCCGTCTCCGGAGCGCTGTCTGTCTCTCCGGCCCAAAGCTTGCTGGGAGTTGAAGTCCGCTTGGCCCTCGAATTGTCGGGGAGCGCACAAAGCTGTCGTCAGGAACCACACCTCCCAGAGATCATTGCGCGGCCCGCGTCTCTTGCGGCCCTCAGCGCGGGATTCAGAAGGCGCGAAGAGAGAGGAGGGGTGTCGGAGCGCCGGGTTGGCGAGAGAGACGCGATTTAGTTCCCGCGCGGCGGACGGAGGAGGTGCGGCAAACAAAGGCGGCGGAGCCTGCTGGTGCGCTCGTGGGTAGAGGGAAAACGCGGGACTGCTTGTGCTCTCGGCCAGGTAGCGTGGTGGCTGTCAACAGTTATTATTGCTGCCGCTCCGGTTGGGTTTTCCACTTGGCGGCGCGGGATGGTGGAATTGCAAATGTTTGAACAGCCATTCATTAATTAGCAGGAGGCCAAAGGCTTTCCATTGGATGAGCAGCGAAGGACGTGATTTAGTTCTTTGAAAGATCACTTAAGATTATTCGTCGATGTCAGTGGTTCCCAAACTTTTTCGGTCCACCGCCCCCTTGGTGCCATCCTCCATGCCCTCCGCCCAGGGGTGGGATTCAAATTTCTGTGGGTGTGGCCTAATCCGAGGGGCGTGGCTTTGCTGGTCACGTGACTGGGTGGGCGTGGCCCGGGGCTGGCAAACCAAAGACAAGTGGTCCTCACTTAATGACCGGTTGTTTCGCAAGTGTTCTCATTTATGACTGGCCTCCCGAGAGCAACTTAACCAGTTTTTTGGAATTTGCACAGCTTTAAATCAGGGGTCTAAATCCCACCCCTGCCTCTGTGTGTGGGAGAGAGGGAGAGAGAGAGATCTGATCCCTCTCTCTCTCTCTCTCTCTCTCTCTCTCTCTCTCTCTCTCTCTCTCTCTAAAAATCCGGATGATTTGGTGGACTCCCCTGAGGTCCAAAAGTTTGGCACCCCCGAATCCAAAGGATGAGCATGAGAGAGGGAAAGAGAAAGAGAAAAGAGAGGAAGAAAATAAAGAGAAAAGGGACAAGAAAGACAAAGGGACAAAAAGAAAGAGGGGGAGATGGAGGAAGGAACGGAAAGAATAAAGAAATAAAGAAGGTAGGGAGGGAGGGAGGAGAAAGATAATGAGGTATCTATTCTAGTCCAACCCTGCTCCGGCAGGGTGAGAAGGGAGTGTGTGTGTGTGTGGTATGTTCTGCCTTGTAATTTACAACTATTTTTGGTTTTGCCCTTCTTCAGAACTGGCATGTAAATACATTGGGGGAAAGTAACTTTTTATGGTGGAGATGCTGGTCGCAATGGATACCCTTTTAAAGGCCTCGAACACTATAGTGAGAGCTTCCTGATAGTCTTGACGCATGTTTTTTTGTCAAAAATCTTTAATAGAAGCCAAAGAAGGTTTCAATGTGAAGGGCCTCAGTCTAAACTCGAACCTCATTCAATTGATGCATCCAGGTCTCTTTCTTTCTCTCTCTCTTCCCTCCTTCCCTCGCTCCTCTCAGCTTGGACTGGCTTTGCGCTCTACTTTCCCGATGTGCCTGGTGAGTCTGGTGCTTCGGACCATGGATGATGGATGGAGAGAGAGGAGAGAGGAGGAGGGCGGTAGGCCAGGCAGGCAAACCAGTACCGTGTGGATGGATGGAGTGGATAGATGGATGGATGGATGGACATAAAAAAAAAGAAAAGACAGAAATGTGACAGTGGCACTTTGGGAAAGCAGTGCCAGCGGCTTTCCCAACAGCTGCCTGTGCCATTCGAGGCAACCGGTTTCTGGAGCATTACTAACAGTCAATGGGTGAACGCGTGTATGGGCCGGCGCTTTGAAATGCCCCTGCCGCCTCGTGTCCAAGGGGGCTGGCAGAGGGGGACTAATGGGCAGCAGGAGGGCATTCAAGGTGGCCAGCCGGTGCTGGCAGTTTTACCCAAATTATGACTAGCACTGCTCCGGAGCCGGCACCTCCAGTGCGGAAGTGGTGGCCACGTCACATTGGCCACCACGGCCGCGTTCGATGTGCCGCCTTTCGCGGCGCTTCTGGCTGGCCCGCCTTGGAGATCATAAGAAGGTGCTTAGGATCGCGGAACTTCGATGCCGGCCCTTGCAGTATTCACACCACTTGACTAGCACTGCTCTGGAGCCCAGCGCATCCAATGCAGAAGCAGCAGAGTTACATGCCACACGGCCAACGGTTTCGACACCAACTGCCCCCCTGCCGTCTCTTAGCACCCTATCTGCTTGGCCCCTTGGAAATGCTAAGAGGTGGCAGGCGGGCACTTTGGGCGCCAGACGCCGTGCAGAGTTCACCATTGAATGTAGCACTGCTCTGAGGCGCGGTGCCTTCAAGGGTCAGGACAGTTGGCTCCTCGACAGCCCACCCTTGCCGCCTACTTAGCGCCCCGTACTGCCGGCCCCGTTTAGGGTACACCTAAGATAGGTGGCAGGGGGACGTGCATTGAAACCACTGCCGACAGGCAGCAAATTAATGTGCCACCGCTTCCGCATTGGAGAGGCGGCTGGCTCTCGGAGCGGTGGCTAACAGTTAATGGGTGAACCCGCAGGACCTGCTACCTTCGAATGCCTACGCTGCCGCCTAATTAGTCATCCCCAAGGGGGCCTGCAGCAAAGCGGCGCCAAGAGGCGGCGCAGAGGGGTGGCGCAGTCGACACGGCGCCATGGCCAGCACGTAAATGATGTCTGCCGAGTTCGCCATTGGAGGTTGCCACGCTTCTGGAGGGCAGTGCTACAGTCAATGAGTGAACCTTGCAGGGCGCAGCTCGCTCGACGCCCTCCCCCCTGGCTGCCTCTTAGCACCCCCCCCCCTAAGGCATCCCACCGCCCCCGAGGGGTCGGTACCGCCCACTTTGGGAACCACTGATCTATGAGATATTGATAATAAAAGATTTATTATCAGTACACTGAGAAAAGAATGTGTTTTATTCCACTACTGACTTGCTTGTTGTCATTTAAATTTTTATCTGTTACTTTACTTCCTAGGTTTTTGCCTGTATTATATTGCCTTAGATTTATCAATTGACCAGTCGAGATGGGGATCCATGGTTTGGCCAAGCTGATAGCAGATATGGCTCCTGCTGCCATTCGAGAAAATGACATCAAGAGTTACTTTGGGCGGAGAGTGGCCATTGATGCCTCTATGAGTATTTACCAATTCCTAATTGCTGTGCGGCAGGGAGCTGACATGCTGCAGAATGAAGATGGTGAGACTACAAGTCACTTGATGGGTATGTTCTACCGCACTATCCGCATGGTGGAAAATGGCATCAAGCCTGTCTATGTCTTTGATGGCAAACCTCCCCAGCTGAAATCGGGTGAATTGGCTAAGCGTACTGAGCGGCGGACTGAAGCAGAAAAGCAGCTTCAAGAGGCCAAAGAGATGGGTGAGGAGGAAAACATAGAGAAGTTCAGCAAAAGGCTAGTTAAAGTGACTAAACAGCATAACGATGAGTGTAAAAAACTTCTGACCTTGATGGGTATACCATATGTAGATGCCCCTGGTGAAGCTGAAGCTAGCTGTGCTGCGCTGGTGAAAGGAAACAAGGTCTACGCAGCTGCTACTGAAGATATGGATTGCTTGACCTTTGGCAGCCCTGTGCTAATGCGACATCTTACTGCGAGTGAGGCAAAGAAACTGCCCATTCAGGAATTTCATCTAAACCGTATTCTCCAGGATATGAGCTTGAACCTGAAAGAATTTGTGGACTTGTGTATATTACTAGGTTGTGATTACTGTGAAAGCATCCGTGGAATTGGACCCAAGCGTGCAGTGGAACTCATCAGGCAGCACAAAAACATAGAGAAGATTATTCAGCAACTAGATGCTAAGAAGTATCCCGTGCCTGAGAATTGGCTGCATAAGGAGGCCCAAAAACTCTTCTTGGAGCCTGAAGTTGTAAACCCAGAAGAAGTGGAGCTGAAGTGGAATGAGCCTGATGAGGAAGGGCTTGTTAGCTTCATGTGTGGAGAGAAGCAATTCAATGAAGAAAGAATTCGTAATGGGATCAAGAGATTAAACAAGAGCCGACAAGGAAGCACTCAGGGCCGGCTGGATGATTTTTTCAAAGTGACTGGTTCTATTACCTCAGCTAAGCGTAAGGAGTCAGAACCTAAGGGTTCAGCCAAAAAGAAGGCCAAGAATAGTGGTTCAGTAACATCAAAATTTAAGAAAGGGAAATAAAGTTCTAGAACAATAAAAGTTCTAGAGCAATGCCAATTCTTCAGCACTCCACCTTTCCTTAGACAAAATATATTAAGCAGTAAATTCAGGGTCTTTTTTGTAACATACAATTGTTTTAGGATACTCAAAAAGTGAAACAATTTGTTGGCAGCCAATTAACAAACAATACTGCTGTATTTAAAAAATGATTGGGAAACTGCTAATCAATGCTATCCAAATATTCTGGTTTAGGGACTCAAGCTTATATCTCCTGTCATCTTGAGTGTTGTGAAATCTTAGTCATGCTGTGTATTGTGTTTAATCTGTTATTAACAATAGTGTGATGAAATGGCTTAATTTTGAGTTGCAGGTTTCATTATATGTTGGCAATCTGCTAAATGTACATAAAATAAATAAAATAAAAATAAAATTTTATAAGATTGCAATAGTGTTAATAGAAATATCTGCTTTACATTTTACAGTTGCTATTCAATAATCTATTCACTTAAATACTTGTCAGATGGGATAGCTGTAGAGGTGATGCATTAGCTTCTCATTCAGCCTTGTTTATTGTCTTTGGCCAAAAAAGATATTTGTCTTCAATGACAACAATTGTTTTAAAAGTTGACTATCTGAGGGTTAAAAAGTAATACTAGTTGAAAAATTGCAGTAACGATAACGTGGCAGTGCGTAAAAAAGTGAAATGAAGTCAGAACCTTAAGAAAGTTTTATGTACCGTATATACTCGCATATAAGCCGACTTTAGAACGCTTTTTTTTTTCCCCCAAATTTGGGGGTCGGCTTATACACGAATAAATCTGGCTGCCCGACTTCGCGCGATGACTCTCATCGCCTTCATGGGCAGAGGCTTCGCGCGATGAAGTCTTGGTCTCATCGACTTCGCGGGCAGCGGCTGTCGCGGATGAGAGCCAAGACTCATCGCGCGAAGCCGCTGCCCGCGAAGGCGATGAGAGTCTTGGCTCTCATCGCGCAAAGTCGGGCAGCCAGATTTATTCGCGTATAAGCGACCCCAAATTTTTTGGGGGAAAAACGTTCACCATGGTATTTGGGGGTCGGCTTATATGCGAGTTTTTTCAAAAATCCTCATTTTGGGGCAGTTTTTAAAGGGTCGGCTTATATGCGAGATTGGCTTATATGCGGGTATATACGGTATACTTTTACAGTACAATTGAAATTTTCGTAATTGGTTTTAGCATTTGATTTATAATGTTTAACCCTGCCAGGGGGAAGGGGAGGGGGAGGGAAATTTTGTTTTAGAAAAATAAGCCATTTTAATTTTTTAAAAGTATATGATAAATCTCCATTTTCATGACTACATCTTGTTTTATATGCTTAAACAAAATGTACTTTTAATGTGCTTTTATGCTTAACAAAATGTTCTATTTAACAAACTTTTTAAAAAATTCATGAGAGATAACATTATTCAAGAACAAAACTGTAAATTTACATTTCTCTTGATGGAAAAAGGGCTTGAGTTAAATTCAGATAAAAATTATTAGTAAGGATTTCATGATTAGATATTACTTAAATTAGGGTTTATTGTACAATGTCAAGACATAGTTTTAAATTGAATCTAAAAGAATTGTTTGCATGGTTGTATACAGGTGCTAAAGCATAGTGAGGCAAAAGAAATCCTATTTCAATGAGAACATATGAAATCCAATCAAAATCACATATTCCAGATGTACTGTCAAACCATTTTGGGTAACCTATGATTTAGCATAAAATTTGGAAAAAGCAAAATCTGGAGAGGCCCTAGAAACATTTTATGGAATGAAGAGGGCAAAGTAGGTCATCTTGTTCTTGTCCAACTCATCTGCCTTAGGAATCTTGTCATTTGTGGGGCAGCTCTACCATAGGTTTACTACTGAAGAGATTTCAGTCTACCTTTAATAGACCTTTCTTTGCTTCTCATAGCTAGTAGGTGCAGATGAACTGGAGAAAACATTCAGTCTCAACTGAAGCCTATCAGTGCATTGTGTTTTACATGCTGCAATCCTTCATTGTCCACGAGCTGTAACAATAGGTTTCTTTCAACACAGCTTCAATTGATGGAGCAAATGGTGAGCTTGTCCCTCTTGCCATTCCTTTAAAATACATTAGTCTAATATTTCTATGCCGTTCTCCTTTCTAGAGAAATTTATTTTACAATATAATAATCCCCCTCCAAAAAAGATCTTTAAAAAATAAATCACTGAGTAAAAAAAAAAAGTTTAAAAAATATTCTAAGACTAAGCCAGTTTTTAGCTTGGTTTCTTCATAAAGAAGGAACCACTGAGTATAAATGTCAACTATTACAGTATATATAAATTGCTGAGAAATACAATACTTGCTTGTGTGGAACATTAACAATTTTCTTACAGAAAGTTGAATAGAAGTAAAAATTGTTTTGCCTTATTGGAAACTTGATTTTTTTAAGCAGAAGTCTTAGCTATGTTTCAGATGGATGCCCTGAACTGAGCATTACTCTTGAGAAGGCAGAATGAGGTGAGAATGTAATTATTGAATGCCAGTCTTTAGCAAAGTGACAGAATAATCATGAGTTTTTTGAACATTTAATTCTGCATGAAGACAACTGTGTAGATGGTATTCCGTTCTCCCAATTCTCTGACCTCTAAGTGGTGAATATTGTCATTTTCTCAGATAAAGTGCATTGCCTTTGACTTCTGTTGGGATGGCATTAAGAAATGTCTAATGTCCACATCTATTTCTGGCCAGATATATGAAAATCTTGAAAATTAAATACAAATAAAGCTATGTTGCCTACCAAAAGTGCAGGAGGATGAGCTTTACTACACATTTCTAAGGCATTAGGGAAATAGGATATATGAAATTGTGGATTGAAAGAAGTGGAACAGCAAACCTATGTGACTGCATATTATATATTGCACTTGCAAAACAAGTACTTATTCCATTCATGATATCCCAGTGAATGTTCTGCCATTATAATTACTGGAGTTAGAAATCATTAGATCTGATAGTGATCCCTAAACCCTTTCGCAATGGAGATTTAACAATACTGATCACATAAACAAAAGGACTTGGGGTGGGAATGGAATTAAATCAGGAGATAACTAAAAGAGGTTCAGGTTTGTTTCATCTGTGTTATTTGATTTCATAATAACAAACGTGTCTGGATAAAAATAAATGGTTCTAAGTCTGCTTTTCCCTTGTAATAAAACCAGGATAATATGTTTCGAACATAGATTGGACGTTGTCATAGAATAGAATAGAATTCTTTATTGGCCAAGTGTGATTGGACACACAAGGAATTTGTCTTGGTGCAAATGCTTCGTGTACATAAAAGATAATTCATCAAGAGTCAAGAATCATAAGGTACAACACTTTATAATATTCATAGTTACAATAAGCAAATCAATTATACTAGGAAACCAGTCAATAATAAATCGTAAGCAGGATGTTCTGTCCACTTCTGTAGAACCAGTGCTCTGAAGAGCAGCAAACGCGCATACATAGAACCAGTTCTGTTTGCTGCTGTTTTGACCTGCCTGCCTGGGTTCTTACCTGACCTTTATTTCCTGCGTTTTCAACCGCAGCTGCTTTGCCCGACACAGCTGCAGTTGAAAAAGCAGGGAAAAGGGCTTTTCCAACTGCTGCGCACTTGCACGCAGCACTGCTCAGCTGTCTGGGCAGCTCAGCAGGTCGTAAATTGCACGCATGCAAAGTGCATGCGCACGCAACGCAGAGCAACAGAACTGGTAGTTATACCGGTCAGATCCCATCCCTGATCGTAAGGATACAAACGACAAAGTTACAGTCATACAGTCACAAGTGGGAGGGGATGGGTGATAAGGAGTGATGAGAAGATTAATAGTAATAGTAGTACAGACTTTGTAAATAGTTGGACAGTGTTGAGGGACTTATTTGTTAAGCAGATTGATGGCCTTTGGGGAAAAAACTTCTTATTTTGGCGTGCAAAGCTCTATGGCATCATTTTGAGGGAAGGAGTTGAAACAGTTTATGTCCGGGATGTGAGAAATCTGTAAATATTTTCACAGCCCTCTTTGACTCATGCAGGATACAGGTCATACATGGTGATGTGAAAAAAACTGAGCAGCTATAAAACCATCACCATTGTTCTAAGTGGGGGACTAACAGACAATTCAGGACTGCCCAGTGCTTCCTTTTTTTCCTGGCAGACCTCAAATCTCAATCAATGCATATCCAACTTAATTCTGCATTTAAGATGAACATGGTACAATGAGGCATCAGTTCTCATATTGAGGTCAAGATACTTCTACAAAGAGGCTTTCTCCAAATTTAACAGTAAAGCATGAATATTAATATCTGGGTCTTTGGTGAAGCAGTTAGGCTTAGTCTGATGTTTCAAATGTCAAAGATTCTGTCAGTTGGCTGAGGCACCCTTTTGGAAGAAAAGCCATGAAGTCAATTTGCCTTATAGGTCAAAATGATTCAGAGAGCTAATTTATACCATCAACTAGAAAAGTTTCAATACAAAAAAACCCCTGGCATTTTGTTAGATTCAAAATTAAACTGATCAGGTATCAATTTGCCAATCAGATTTTTAAATCATGGTCATAAGTGATTAACACTTGAGTGCTACAAGTTTAAGGAGAAAAGGAGGGGAATGTTGCTCTAGGAAATACTGGGTGAATATGACTATTCCCCCCCCCCCCCCCCCCCCCNCCCCCCCCCCCCCCCCACGCACCAAGTGGAGCTTCTAGCCCCATTATTTTTCTTAAAAAAAGTGTCTTCCAGTGCTCTGGTAGAAATGTGTTCAGCTGCCCAGAAAAAAGAAAAATATAATCTGGAGTATAAGAAGAAATATGGATTGTTAAATGAATGAATCAACAGAAATGTCAGCTTTCCGTATGTCCATTTCCCATTTAAACATGAAAGGAAATTAAAGGCTTCCTTGTAATTTTCCTTTCTCAATTGGTAAGGAAGGTGAATAAATTACAATATATTATTCTGGCGTACTAATGAATTAAATTTCAATGGCCCACCATGTCTTAGAACATAAACTTAAATTTCCTTTCTAGCTCTAAGAGTAGGGAGGCTTACAAATTCGTGTGAGCTCATTCAGACCATTTATTTCCAATTGGTTACAGGTAGTCCTTGTTTAGCAAGCACTTGGGACTGACAACTTGGTTGTTAAATGAAGCAACTGCTAAGTGAAATTAATTTTACTTCAGCTCAGAAGATCATAAATGTAAGGATTAATTGCAAAGTTACTTTTTCATCACCATTGCAACTATAGTCATTAAACAAGGCCAGCGGACTATCTTTAATAATTATTACAGCTGTAATCAATCAGGAAAAGGAAGCAACTAAAATCTGGCTAAGAACAGAGAGTAAATAAATTACTGAATTATTTTTACTCTACCCTTTGTTGAAGATGCCACTATTGGTTGGCATCATGGAAGCCAAACAAAATACTGTATGACATAACACGATATATAAACCACTGTGTTGATTTGCAGATCTGCCCTTGCATACTAATAAGACTAAACTCCTAGTTTATCAATGTAGAAAATTATACCTGCAACTACAATTTCTCTATCAATGAGGAAATCAGTTGCCTTATCTGAGTTGCTTCACAAGTTAACTGGTAAGCAGAAAACCTTATTTTCCTCTTCTCTCACATTAATGACTGTTTTAAATTAATTATGACTCCGGCCAGGAAAAGACATAAGAGGAAAACAATCCTGTATCTTATTGGGCAAGGGAAAATAGTCAGCCAGTAACAAAAGCTGCTGACATGACCATGGGTGCTCTGATTGAAATTATGGGAAAATTTCAGTGCCAGCCATTCAAAGTAAGCCAGGCCAAAGCCATCTACATATTCCTCCATGTCGTTTAAATTTCTGATCCGTCAGAGATTTCACAAATAGAGCATGTGTGTAATTTATATCTGCATGTTGCTTCACATATTATTTCTCAAAATTTAAATCTACCACAAATATAATTATGTGATGGATAGGTACCTTGTATTAAAACTGCTGGAGCTAACTGGTTTAGTGAGAACAGAAGTATTCAATTTGAGATATTAATAAACAGTATGGAGAGAGAGAGCCAGGGAGATTATATTGGAGAAAAAAAATCCAAAGGCCATTAGAACTTGCTTTTTCAGACAAACTCCATTCTTCCAAATTACAAGGATTATTTTTTTATTTGAAAAGATGGGTAGATCAAATAACAGCAATGATTCAAAAACAACTAGTGCACTCGGAGAAAATAATGGAAATGTTAAAATTCTAATAGATTGGGAACATAATACAAATTGAGTATGAGCGGAAGGAGGGAAATATAGTAAAACAAGATATTCCTTCCCATTTAGAACCCACCAAAGAAACTGCACTTGACCTTTATCTGTTTCTACCTCTGAAGTAGTATGAATTACTCTGAATTAGCCACTTTGATATTCGAAAAGTGAAAGTATTTTAACCCTTAATTAAAATAGTAAATATTCAAGTTGATAATTCAAATTGAATATTTACCATTCAATTTTGGTGATAACTACTTGGTGACACATTCTTGGCAACAGTACAGAAGTGATTTTCTTTCTGAAATGCTTGTTCAACTTTCCAGCTTATTTTACAGACCTGGGATCTCTCATCCCCTGTTTAAGGCACAACCTTATGTAGACTTTTTCTGAGATCAACTAAGCTTAATTAGGAGCTGCCACCAATGTAGAAATTTTAGGTTTCCATTTTCTTTCAATACTTGTATTGTCCAATCCAACTTTTTTATTTTAAACTACTAATTATCCACTGTTTTTTATTTTATTTATTTATTAATTTTTTATGACACCCATCTCACCTACAAGGTGACTCTGGGCACTGTATACTGTACTCAATGTGTATGAGATACAGGCAGGGGTGGGATTCAATTTTTTCAACAACCAGTTCTGTGGGTGTGGCTTAGTTGGTGGGCATGGCTTGGTGGTCATATGATTGGCCAACCCAACATCACTCACATCGAGGCACACATCTCGCCTGGCCTCTCGTGACTGGGGATGCTGCAATGGTCGTAAGTGTGAAAAACGGTCATAAGTCACTTTTTTCAGTGCCATTGTAACTTTGAATTGTCACTCCACACAAGCAAAGTACCAGCAAAAGAGCAAAAAATAGCTCCAGAGAAGTTCCTGAGACAGGAAGTCTAGTCCTGCCAAGAATGTAATATGGGTTAACGGAGAGGCAGTTTCTGTAAGCAACATCAGAATGTTTCCTTCCTGCCTTCCTTGCAGGATTAGGCCAGTAATTTCTTCTAACAACCGGTTCTCCGAACTGCTTAGAATGTTAACAACCAGTTCTAGCAAAGAGGTGCAAACCTGTAGTATCCCACCCCTGGATACAGGCAATGTTTGCATGAGATGAAGGATTAGAGAAGCTTTTCTACTGGAGGAGAAACTACTGGGCTAATGGCAAACTCTTACTTTAAACAAGTTTTATTCAATTTTTCCAAAACAACATAAAAAAGGCTCTGTTCAGTGTACAATATAATTCCCAGTCACCACTTTTACATGCAAATATGACATATAAAAGTCATATATATTCATTTTTACATTCAACATTTTGTCTTGTCCATTTTGAACTTAATTCTATTATTATTTCTCCATTTCAACTTTTACATAAGAAAAGAAATAAACACATTAATTCTGTTAAGTGATATTGCTTTCATTCTAAGCATCTTCTCAATTCATTTCAATTTATTTCAAATAT
>BHFT01002176.1:0-23482 GCA_004320025.1 Laticauda laticaudata
AACCAACGGATGGCAAGTGTTTCTCTCCGTTTTACATCCTTTTTCCATCTGTTGGTGCTGTGTGACAGGGGCTTTAGCAAAGTAAAGTAATAATCTGGAGTGCCACCAATTAAGAGTAGAACTAAATTGAATCCTTCTATTCCTTCAGGACCAGAAATATTTGTCTGTATTATGCCTCTTTGGAAATGAGTCTTTACTTTGGAATTTAGCATTCTTTCTACTCCTATAGTTTAAACACAATAATTAAAATACTAAATTAATCTATACAAAATGGTAAAAATACAGATTTCCTTTTAGAAAAGTTCATTGATATTTTTTGTCCTACCTTTATTATTTTTATAAATGACATATCTAACACTCCTTCCTCTTGCTTTCCTTACAACAATTTTGTGAGGTGAATTGTCCTGAGAGAGAGAGTCTGGCTCAAAATTACCCAGGTGGCTTTCATGCCAAAGGTGAAATTCAGTCTCCTGATTTTCAGTCTGGTGCCTTAACCACTAGACCAAATTGGCTCTCTAAAATTGCCAAAACATCTTATCCATATTTTGTCAAAGTTCTATTTTTTCTAGTTAACACTGAATACAAATGCAAGATCTAGCTAGGGTTAAACTTTTATATGCTTTTTTATTCTGCAGTCCACAGGAATGTTAATTTAATGGGATCAATCTCTGTGGATTAAAGATGCATATATTCTTCATGGCTGTCTCTAGTATTTGAAATCTATTTGAAGACATTAAGAAATGTAGACCTTTTTTTGGCATGAGTATTGATTAGAAATATTATAAAGCAACATTTGAAGAAGAAATCTATACCTGATCTAAAGCACAAGATTGTAAATATGTGTTGTTTATGAATGTTTGGATTTGAATTTTTTTCGAACAATATACAGCATGGTTAAAATTTCAAAAAATATGTATTTTTCTCTTTCATTTATATTATGATTTTCAGTCCCTTTTTAAATTGTTCTGCTTATTAATTTGGAAGATATATTAATTTTTTAAATATAGATATAAATATTAGATATAATAATTTTAAAAATATATTTTCTGCAGTTAATTGGTTAGCATATATATATTCCTGTTGTGTGTACTTTTCTGAGAAAATACATGTTGATAGAAATTATTTAGGAAAAAATACTAATCATAGTCAGTTTAGTCTAGTGGTTAAGGCACAGGTAGAAAGTGGGAGGCCATGAGTTCCAGTTCTGCCTTAGCCACGAAAGCCAACTGGGTGACCTTGGGCCAGTCACTCTCTCTCACTCCAATCCACCTCACAGGGCTGTTGTTGTGGGAAAAATGGGAGAAAGAAGGTGCATTGGATATGTTTGCCACCTTGAGTTATTTGTAAAAAAAAACCCAAAACCATAAACACTGGACACAAATAAATAAATAATGACTTTGGAATAAAAAAAATGGAACACTGTGTGATAATGGCAACTTTCAAAGGATTAACTAACTGTGATGTATGAGTTTTATGAACAAATAGTACCAATGCTACATTATTGGTAGATTTCATTATTTTGTTTCTTCCTTTTAAATTCAGAACACTTTTTTTCACATTTTGCCTTAAGAATTCACAAAGTAGTTGGTTTAACAATGCTGGTTGTGGTGATTGTATACATTATTTTATGAATGTGCTCCAAGGACACTGTTCTATCAGGCTTCATATTTGCCAAAAGACACCAGCTTAGTGTGGCATTTGTCTTCCTCACCATTAAGAGGAATGATAGTATTTTTTGGGTGCTTCAGGAATCCATCAGGATTCAGCTTAGGACTTTCTGGATCAAGAGGCTCAGCAGTGCTGAAACTGACTTCCAATCCAGCATTTTTTTCTTGGCTCAAATAAATTGACTGGTTTTCCATTAATAAATCTGAATCTCAATCAAGGCAGATGCTTCAAAGTGGAGCCATGTTCATAAAGATTTTTTGCTTTCCTTCTCAAAACTATACCCTCATGGCCAAACCTCTACTACTGTTTATTGCAGATACTAGCCATGTGTCCAAACTGGCTGTGAACACCTACACGTTCCCTGCATACTATCTTTATAACTGTAAATTAATAATTTGCTCAATTACAACAGTCTGAGGAAGACAGTGGGTTGATATTAATGATCAGTGCTTTGTTAAAATGGCTGTCGATGTTAATTTACTTTTTGGAACCATTTTTAAAATGCAGAAACTACTGGCAACACAACAGATTTCACAATGTAGCTGTACACAAATCAAAATAAATAAGGGTTACATCTTTTCTTTTTCCAATTAAGTTTGAAATTGTGTAAAATTTCTTCCACTGCAAGGATAAAATAACAGCTGTTTTAGTGTTCTGTAGAATATTTATCATGTCTTTTTCTGGTCATGTGAATGGAGAAAGTACAGGGAGGAAGGTTAGAGACTTGACATATCCCTTGAATAACTTTCCCTATTTATCTATGTGCTACTAAAACCTCTCTTTGGTTAGACTAGACTGAAATAAAACTTTGAAACTACTACAATGGATTTTTCTATTTTTTCTATTATTTATTAATCTATGTAGTACCTGACTCCCAATGAATCTTGGTGTTTCACATATTAAAAGAATTAAAAGCAAGAGGGGGAAAAACCATAATGCATGAAAAAGTAAAGTAAATTGGACAGAAACTAAAATAACAAAGCAAGGAACCCAAAGGGAGCATCAATAATCCTTGCCAAAGGTTGGAAGAAATGTTTTGTAGATAGAACGACAAAAAGTTATGGTTAAATTATGAGAAATTATTTAAACAGATAAACTATATTACAATCTGAAATCATTCAAAACAGTGATCTTTTTGTATGAAGAGAAATGTGCAAGTATATAAGCATATGGAACACAATATCCAGATGTTCATCTGATTCAGCTTTTCTTTAGTGATATTAATTAACTTTGAGCAAAAAAAATGGAATAGCAATTTAAAAAGGGCAGTTCAAAGTTCATAGATCCACAGTAACAATTTCAAAAATTCCAAAAAAATACAAAGAAGTATGTCAGAAGTATGTCATTTCAAAAAAATGACAAGAAACCATATATCAGTTCAGATATCTGATTATTTTTAACAAGATAACTCTGGATTTCTATAACTATTCTTCAGTTTCCAGCATTTAATATCTTAGCAAAAGAATGCAGTCTGTCTTGTCTTTTCCTTAAATGATGACTTTGCTTCTGTAAACTGAAGCAAAATTGAATGTTTCCTGCTGAGTGAGCAGAGACTACTTCAGAAAATGTAGGATTAAATATTAGCAAATATGCAAAAGTTTGAGCAGGTGTTGAATGACTACACTTTTGCTACACTGATTTGGGAATAACAGAGTAGCACCAAGTTTCAAGGAAGAGAACTCATTCAGGTAGCAACAAATAAAGCCCATGTCACACTGCACCAATGGATGCAAAGAAGATGTAAAACGGAGAGAAACACTTGCCATCCATTGGTTAACGTGATGCACCCGTTCTGTACTCAGTGCGTGCGTGATTCATACGTTCTATCCGTCCAGCATCTGTCTACTGAGATTTCATCCGCTCAAAACGTTTTGGACAATAAACCTTTTATCTGCAGTGGATCGAACTATGCTGGCCGCGTCGTGCATTCGTACAATCCATGCGAGCACATGACGGGAAACAAACGGTTCCTCACTACACCGGTCTCGTTCTCGATCCGTTAAACTATGCACTCGCGGTGTCAAGGAAATCGCGGCTCAGCATCCCACTGCACAATCCGGTGAAACTCGCATCCGCTCACAGCGGAAAACGACACAAACAGGGAGGAAGCAACACGGACATGGAAACGTCCACACCCAGCATTAGCTAGCATGTGACATAGAAATGGATTAAAAGCGGACATCTCGTATAGAAAGCATTAAAACGGAGAACAACGTTGTTTATGGGATTGTATCTCGGATATTTAGGATGTCTTGCAGGATGTCCTCGAGGATGCAGAAGGCAACCTAGATGGAAAACGATATTTCCCTACAAAAACTGGGGGAGGAAAATCACCTGGGATCTCACTTTCAGTCCAGAAGGCCTTGGGTGTGCAGACCCTCTTCAGGCCTTGCTCTATTGCTCTTCAACATCATCCATTAATCCTCACCACGGAAATCAAACGCACGCACTCCTTTTTGGTAGCCGCCATTCTTCAAACAACAGTGCGAAAGCCTCCCACAGGCTCTTTCTCCCTGTTCTACGCAGAGGAAGAAGGAAGGAGATGTCCAAAGAGCTGTCTGCGTCGAAGATGGCATCTGCGAGAAGATCGGAGTTTTGTGACTCTATTGACAAACTGATGGTGGAGCTTGGGGAATGAATGAATCCTTCGTGCATTCCAGATCTTCATGATGGATATGCCACTAGCCACTGTTTGACGAAAGTTGCTGGAGCGTCTGAAGGACCCAGGCTTGGACCAAGCGAGCACCAACTTCGCATCCGAGCCTGGACGGCGCTGGCTTGAAGGTGGCACTGACTCTTGCACCACCTGGCCTCTGGAACCACGTACAGAACACATCGCAGTATGCCTGGAGGGTGCCACAACAACAGCATCAGGCATCTGTGGTCGACGAGAAAGTGGTGCAGGCACATCCATCGAAAGAATTACCTGAGGAGCTCCTCCAGTGGGAGCTTCTCAGGTGGAGAACGCCATTTGGCAGTTCTGGCCCAACAGGCTCCAGGTACGTGTCTCACCACCCATGCAGCATTGCCCACAGACTTGTGAGGAACACCGTGGTGAGAAGCTTTGCTGCATTGCACAATCCAGTTGGCAGCAGTGGAGTGGCAGACCGGATGGGTGAGATGCTTAATGGATCTGCCTTGAGGTGCTGTCTGCATCACACTGATGGGGATTGTGATGCCATGTATGTTTGAGCTTGGCCCTACAATGAACAGGGATTTTAATAAAGAGTTGTGTTTATGTTGAAATGTGTTGATGAATTGATAATTGAATGAAAAAAGGGCCATAGGTGTCGGCACCAGTGGGAGGGTGGACCATACAGTCCCAACTTGCTTGCACTGGAGGTTTACTGATCTATCCGCACAACTATCCTTACCCCATGCCACATGCTATTATCTATCCCACAGCTATCCTTGCCCATCCCACAGCTATTATCCATCCCACAGTGTATCCTTGCCCATCCCACAAGCATGCAAAGGCTTAACCATTTTCTAAAACGTTTCCACAAGACTTTATTAAAGTAAAAGAAATGAACCAAGTGTGTGAAACAAAGATAACCTTTATTAATAACAAACTGTAAAAAGCAAAATGACCCAAGTCAAGTGTCTCAAGCAAAGATAAAGTCAACAGGTAACAACCAGTCTCTGGCACTGTTCTCAGTCAACTCTGAGGCATTGCCCATGGGTCTCAGGGTGTAAGGGGTCCAGGGACTGTGGAGGTGGCTAGTGGCTGGAAGTGCACCATTGGGGTGCCTAGGCCCCAAGAGGACAACAGGAGATGTGTGTGTTCAGGAAGCTCTCAGACAGCTGGCTCAGGCCCATGGAGGTTGAGCGCTCCTTCATTCCAGGACCATGGGATGTCAGGCACAGGACGATGACAGATGTTCTGATTGAGGGGCTTGGTTGTGGGGTGGAGGAAGGAGGTGTGTAGTGGAGCTGTCTGGTCTGCAGCTGGGCGAGGTGAGCGCATCAGTGGCATCGGTGGCATCGTGGTCGGTTGGACATCTGTTGATGTTGGTGATATCTGTGGCATCAGGTGGGCATTGGTGGCATCTGTGGCAGGCGATGAACCTGGGCCTGGACTGGGAAGGGTTGCTCTGTTGTGGGAGATTCCTGGTGAGCCGTAGCCTTGGTAGGTGAGGGGCTGTTGGAAAGCCTTGGAAGGGGCTGTGACATCACCTGGGGTGGAGGAGCAGTCTTGGAGTCGGTGGGAGCAGCGTTCAGCTGGGCCTGGAGGGTGGAATGCAGAAGCCCGGGATCCTGCTCCTTCATCACCTGGTTACTGGGGCTTGGCATGTCCATGCAGGGTCTGGGCACGTAGGTGAGAAAGGGCTTGCGGTTTGAGGATGAGATCTTGAAGTGTACCACGCTGAGAGAGGAAGATCTTGCGCTGTTTCTTGATTGGTGATCCCTGATCTCCAAGAGGACAGTGTGGCTCTGTCCCTCCGAGTCTGGCCTCTCTGCCTGCTTTCCGTGTGGAGTGGGACCTGGAGGCGTGGGTGTGGGTTGGTCTCTGGTGGCTGGCGGCCTCCTCTTGCTCCATCTGCATCATGAGGGATCCCCACATCCTCCCGGCATGGGGTGTCAGCTGTCGGGGGGGTCTCTGTCGTGGGGTGTCCGCAGACACCTGCTGGACACACTGGCTGTTTCCTGGCTGGAAGAGGATGTGGCTTCTGTGGGCTGTCTGAGGAGAAGGGTTGAGCAGAGAGGGCTGCTCCTCAGTGGCGGATCTCACCCTGCAGGAAGCTGCACCTGGCCATGATGTAGGTCTCCGCGTCCGTCAGATTGACAGCGGCCTGGCCAGATTCTTCAGGTGCAGCTTTCATACCAGGTGTGCATATGCTTGCCCACCACCGCCAGGCGGGACATCGAAGAGTGTAGCCCAGCTCTCTGCCTTTCTCTCTCCAAGCCACACTACTTCCGCTTGGTGTCTCGATAGAGCCTGTGGCCTTTCCCTTCCACTGGTACTCATGTTCTCCCTCAGCCGATTGAGCACCTCCTCTCTCATGGTCTCCTGCAATCGGAGTACTGTTTCCTCTCCCCCTTCTCCTCTGCGATTGCCTCTTCCTCCCTCTAGCAGGGCCTTCTGAGGCTCTCATCATTCAGGGCTTTGAGGGCCTTGGGGTTGCGTCCCACTGCAGCACCAGCAGCAGAGCACTAGCACCACGAACAGGAGAGACCAGGCAAGACGAAGCAGCCCAGCGCAACAGAAGCACCAAAGCTAAGCAGTCAGCAGGAGGAGGCAGAGAGACACCAGCAGCACAGCAGAAGCACAACATTCAGCACCAGTGGGGATGGTGGTGGTTCTGTCCTTCTTGTGGGATCGTGCGTAGTTTCTCGCGCTTTTCCACTGGCAGGAGTAGGGACAGGCTTTCCTCTTCTTCCCCATGGTCTCTGATGAAGATGTCCTCTGGCAACAGGTCTTTCCTCTGAATGGTGACCTGCTTGAGGAGCTGCCTCGTTTTATATCTGCGGAGCTTAACGCAATGCATCCTCCCGCATGCGCAGTGAACGCTTTGCATCCGCTACGACGCATCCACTACGCATCCACTATGTTTCCGCTGTCATCCGCTACGCATCCATTCCATCCGCTATGCATCCGCTTTGCTGTTCTTGCCCAGAAGCCCTGAGGATGTCGCCATCCGCTTCCATCCGCTAGGCTTCCGTTGAGCATCTGCTTAACATCCTCAGCTACATCCTCTCCCCGTCCATTCCTTTCTGTTCTTTTCCCTTCTGTTTATGCAAATTTTTTCCCCTTTTGAGAGCGGATAACAACGGATGGAGGATGGAAAATTTGCTCATCCGCTGTGTCCTTTTTACATACGTTTTGCATCCATCGGCCAGTGTGACCTAGCCTGAAGATCTAATATGAATTTGTCTATGGGAGTTACAGATAAAGGGGAGATGGACCAGACTGCCATGCATTCTATAGGACTTATGTCTTGAATAGCTACTGATTGAAAAAAAAAAAGAATTGCTTATTGCCCATAGATGGTGACTGAGTGATTACTTCTTGCTAAGATTGTACATATAAGTCTTTGCAAGAAATTGAAGGTACTCAGTTTCCAGAAATGAGAATCAGTAAATAGAAAGAACTAATAGATGTTTAGTAGCAGAATTCAGTTGACAATTCCAACAATTTTGCCTTCAGCCTAATCAACATATAATTTATGTTGATTGTGTTATAAGAATTGTGGTGGTACAATGGTTAAAGTGAAGTACTGTAGGCTACTTCTGCTGACAGCCAGCTGCCTGCAATTTGGCAAATTGAATCTCACCAGGCTCAAGATTGACTCAGCCTTCCATCCTTCCATGGTTGATAAAACGAGGATTGAGATTGTTGGGGGGAATAGGGCCAACTCTGTAAACCGCTTAGAGAGGGCGATAAAGCACTGTAAGGTCTAAATGCTATTGCTGCTGCTGCTGTATACCTGAGAACTTAAGAAAAAAGCAAGAAAAATGTTATTTTATTTCAAAAAATCTATTTATTTATGAAATTTATTCACTGCCCATTTCACAGTCTTGCAATTCTGAGCATTGTACAAATTAATAAAATTAGATTATGAAAGATTGAAAGAGTGAAACAATACATACAGTACAGTAGTGGGATTCAAAAAAAATTACTACTGATTCTATGGGCCTGGCTTGGTGGGTGTGGCTTGGCTTGGTGGGCGTGGTTTAGTGGGTGTGGCAAGGGAAGTATACTGCAAAATATCCATTCCCACTCCACCCCACTAACCTGCTTTCCAGCTCCATTCTCCTATGCAGGGCAACAAAAGGAGACTCAGCTCCTCTGGGACTCGGGAGGCAGAGAATAGATGGGAGTGAGGCCAATCAGAGGTGCTATTTGCCTGTTCTCTGAACTACTCAAACGTTCTGCTACCAGTTCTCCAGAACTGGTCAGAACCTGCTGAATACCACCTCTGATATAGTACACAGAAATTAACAAAGAAAGAGCTGAGACAAATAGGCGAACGTCACAGTTAAGTGAACCTACTCAAACCCAGCAAAAAAACATAATGCCCTTGGAGCTCTGCGACAGGTCAGCCTTATGACCTACTGAACAAGCTGTATTGCAACTGCAGGGAAGGTGTGTGTGCTGTATTGGGACTGCAGGGGAGGTGTGTGTGCAACCATTAACTGTGACCAGAAGTGCTTTACAGCCTCTTTTACATTCTATGACTGTCCTAGTCTTGAACCGATTGTAAAATGGGCAGATTACATTTCCCAAGGACTAGTCAAAATGGGTTTGGCTGAAATATGGCAAAGCTTGATCGAAGAGGACATCAAACTGTATCTATGGGAACTGAAGAGAAAAATCTATATGCACTGAGATGAAGACACATTTTAAAAGGAAGAGCAAATAAAACAATATAACAAGGCTTCTGAAAAAACAACAACTACTCCTTCACCAAGAGATGAGTAAATTCCAAAATATAGGAAGTAATATATCACTGTTTTGTCAATTGCTATTTCCAAGTTGGCATTTCACTTTAAGAAGGATGTGATGATCATAACACTACTATCTAAATAAAGCAATGGAAAGAACTGGAAATTCTGAATCCTGGGAAAAGAAGAAAAAAGTGAGAAGGTGTGATAACATTCCTAAATATCTGAGAGCAGAGGGGGTATTCAGTAGGTTCTAACCAGTTCTGGAGAACTGGTAGCAGAAATTTTGAATAGTTCAGAGAACCGGCAAATACCACTTCTGACTGGAGATTTTACAGTATCTTTCTCCTGCCATGCCCCCCAAGTCACATCCAGAGAACCAGTAGTAAAAATATTTGAATCCCACCACTTTCTGAGAGGCTTTCATTCAAATGGTCAAGTCCGATTTCCATTGTTCCAAAGATACAGCATTCCCCCAATGAAGGAATGGTTGTTGAAGTTGATGGAATTTACTTGTGGTTAAATTGATTTCTTTAGTTTACATTTATTGCTGACTGGAAACTCCTAATGGATTTTTCACATTAAGCAGGAAAAAATGAATTTATGATTTACTGTTCTGATGATTAGGCAGGATTGTGCTGTCCTCGCTACATGTTACTCAGCTTGCCATGCAGCTAAACCCCCCCTATCCTCTCATAAAACAGACCATGTGCACAGATCTGGATGCTATATTAAAGGAAGAAAATGGGTGAAACTGGGAAAGATAGAAATACATATAGTAAGAACCCAATACAAAATAATGGCTGTGTCACACTGCCCAACGGATGCAAAAAGGACACAACGGAAGAGAAAAATGTTACATCCATTGTTATCCGGTGCCTTCAAAAGGGGTTGAAAATTTGCATAATTGGAGGGTAAGTAAACACGGACGCGGGGAGGACGCAGGGTGGATGAAAAGCGGTTGCGGAACAGGTAGTAGCGCCAGCGGATGAAAAGCGGATTCGGCACATCTGCTAGGCTTCGGGGGGGGCTCAGGACAAAGGGGCACGCGGAAACGGAAACAACGGAGTGCAGAACGGGATGCGCAGCGGATTGAGAGCGGTAGTAGCAACAGCGGAAAGCACTAGCGGGAATGCCGATCGGAAGCAGAACGGATATCCTCGCGTTAATTTGCAAATTCGGGGGTATGCATTGCGCAAAGCCCTGCGGAATATAACGGGAAGGCAGCTTCGCACGTGTGCCAGAATTGGAGGAAAGACTGCCTGCGGATACCTCAAGTTTTGCTGCATGTTTGTCCTGCAAGCCTTTGCTGCCAGCCTGCTCCAAGCCTGCCTCTCCCAGCCTGCCTCCCAAGCCTCCTGAGCGCAAGCCTCCCTGCCACCCGTTCGCTACCACAGCCTGGCCTTCCAGACTCCCTTTCCACCTTGGCAAGCCGCCTTCCGCTTGCTCCAGCTCCTGCATCCTAGCTCAGCCTTGGCTTCACGAGCTCTTGCCTTCCAGCCTCCTGCCAGCCCTTCGCTGCCAGGCCTGCCTTCTCCAGCTGGCTCAGCTGGCGCACCTGCCTTCGCTCTGCCACCTGCCAGCCTGCCTTCCAGCCTCGCCTGCCAAAGCCTCCCCTGCAGCCTTGCTGCCAGCCTGCCTTCCGAGACCCCTGCCGCAGCCAGTCTGTCTGCCCAGGCTTTCCTAAACAGGCTTTCCTGCCAGCTTGCTGCCAGCTTCCTGCACCTTGGTGCGCAGCCTTGGTGGCCCGACAGCCTTACTGCCATGCCTGTGGTGCCAGCCAGCAATCCACCACCATGGGGAAGGAAGAGAAAGCTCAGCAACCTGCGCATCCTGGCAATGACGGGACAGGCCACCTCCACCCATGTCCCTGACTCATCTTTGCTGGGGCTTCTGCTGCTTCGGGCTCATCTTCTGTTGTGAGCTTTTGCGTGTATGCTCCTCTACTGGCAGTGGTGCTTCTTTGCTGCGTATTCCTGCTGAAGCTGTCCTGGCGGTGGTGATTCCTGCTGCTGCGTATTCCTGTGAAGTCTGTCTGGTCCTGCTGGTCCTGCTGTACTGTCTCGTTCTGCTCGTGCTCCTGGATTCTTCATCTGCTGGTCCTGCTTCATCATGCTCTGGTCTTGCTCGTCCTGCTCGTGGCTCCAATGGTCTGCTCGTGCTCACTGGTCTGCTCGTGTGCTGCTCGCTCCGCTCTCGGTCTTCGCTCGACCCTGCTGCTGGTGCTAATCTGCTGCTGCTGATCCTGGGATTTCTTGCTGCTACTGCTGCTGCTGCTACTGCTGCTGGCTGGCTGGCTAGCTGCTGCTGCTGCTGCTGTTTTGTTTAGCTGCTGGCTGATCTGCTGCTGCTGCTTAGCTGCTTGATTATGATCCTGGCTGGTGATTATGCTGGCTGTGCCTGATGATGATTATGATCCTGCTGGTGAATGATGCTGATGCGATGATGATGATGATGAATGCTGTTGGTGTGGATGGAAGCAGCCCACTACAACGTGGAAGCCCTCTGATGAGGGGCTTCCATTCTGGTCGCTATCCTAAAGGGAGGAAGAGGCGTATGCAAACCGGGAGAGGGGCAGTAACTACATTGAGGAAGCGCACGAGGGATGAGGTTGCTGGAGTGGCTGAGAAAGATGACTGATCTGGTGGGGAAGGGACACCGGCTGTAGAGGGACACAGCGGAAGCAGGCTGCTTGGAGAGAGAGGGCGGAGAGTCTGGCTACACATCGGATGTCCTCTCTCGGCTGATGGAGCACATGCACACCTGGGTACGGGAATGTGCACCTCAAAAAAATCTGGCAAGGCCACGGTTAAGCTGACGAACAGAGAGAACTATGGTGCATGGCGCAAGTGCAGCTTCCGAGGGTGGAGGTTCCGCCCCGACGGAGGCACGAGGAGCCAATATCTACCCGTGTCTTCCGGCAGCCTGCTGGGAGCCAGTCCTCTGGCGGCAAGAGTCAGTCCCTGTCTCAGGTCAGGGTATCTAGTGGAGCATGTCCATGGTGGAGAATACCCGGGCAGGTGGTGGATAAGCGTGGTGAAAGAGTGAGGAGGAGCTTCCCTGGTGCGGTGGGAGAAAGGAGACATGCGAGTACACCACTGCCGAAGCAGATCCACCACCTCTGCTCCACAGTAAGAGCAGAGAACAGACGCAGGAGGGGCAGAGCCACAAGTATCCTGGTGGAGATCAGGGACACCATCGCACAAGCATTAGGTCTCCTCTTCAGGTGTCCCATCGAATCGCTCCTCTCCACCGCAAGCCTTCTCCAATTATGTCAACCAGACCGCTCAAGGAGATTGGCGGATCCTCAGTAAGTGGTGAAAGGGAGATACATGGCTGCTTAACAAACCCTCCAGGATCCAGAGGAACATGCTCCACCGCAGTCCAGGTCTGCTCCTACGCACCAGGTGAAGTTGTCCTCCCATACCAAGGCTTCTCAACGCCCTCGATCCTACCAGGGCTACAGACTGCCCGGAAGGTAAATGACACAGAAGCAGCCCACTTCCAAATGCACAGGCACAGAAGTCATGGGCGAAACTGTATTCGTTGGCAACTTAGTTTTCAATGGATGCACCGATGCGCGGAGTAACCTGAAAGACTATAATTGGGCCGAATCAAACACGACAGGGATGCCAGCCACGCCAATGATTGTACCACCCAGTCTCACCAGTGTACGCAGAGAGAGAGACACTACACTGCTCTTCCTGCCATCTCAAAAAAATCTAATAAAGCGAAGCCCGGACTCAGTACATTTGGTCCTCAGTATACTTGGGTCATAGATAGAGATAGAAGAGAGGACTTCAGCATCAGAAGATATATAGAAGATAGATCCGACACCTTCCTCACCAAAGGTAAAGACTCCCGTCCGTAATAGAGATTGTCCTCCTGAGGGCGGAAGAGGCGCACTCCAAGCCACACTCTCAAGTGCGCGAAAGTGATACGTAGAGACACTAGCAGAGCACAGAACAATAGACAAAGACCTGACAGCATAATCATTATGGACTGGGCAGCGCAATAGAGATAGAGTAAGGAAAGATAGTCCGAGAGACTGGCTGCCTGAGAGATATATATAGAGATAAGAGACTGGGGTGGAGTACTGGTATGAACTTTATATATAGAGACGACTTGACTGGGTCATGTTTATTTATAAGCAAGCGCTTGCGCTCATCTTAATGAGAAGTTTATTCTTATATAGATATATCACACATATAGATATTTTTCGATTAAGTAATTTTATAGAGAAGTTGGAAGATAGAGATATAATTGATGATAATGGTTTAGACTTTGCATTGAGATGGGTGGGATGGGTTAAGATAGCGTAGGAGATGGGCAGGTAGATAAGCCTTTTGGGGATGGGTTAAGACGTTAGCGAAGTGGGTGCGGCAGTGAATCGCTTGGATGGGTTAAGATAGTGTGGGATGGGGAAGGGATACCTGTGGGATGGGTTAAGATCAAGCTATGGGATGGGAAAGTGGATACCTTTTGGGCTGGGTTAAGATGAGCTGTGGGAATGGGGCTAGCGATACCTGTGGGATGGGCAGGGATAGCGCTGTGGGATGGGGCGAGTGAAGTACTATGGATGGGTAAGTGCAATTGTGGATGAGATAAACCTCCAGTGGCAAGTCATAGTGGAAGGACTGTATGGTCCCCACTCGCAGGTGCCACCCTAGGTGGAGCCCTTATTCATGACATTGTACTAATGTAATATTGATACCATCCATGTTCAAATAAACACAACTCTTTTATGTCACTGCCCGACTGTTCATGCGTAGGCACATCCCCAAGCATACAATGCGTGGCAATCTCATCAAGTGTGATGAAGACAAGAGGATGACATGAAAGGAAGCCATCTATTAGCATCTATACATACGCTTATCTTTTGGCCACTCCATCGTTCCAGCCTGGGGAGTTGCACCAGTGTTTTCGGAGGTTGCGCTGCTTTTCGCTAACTGTGAGGCTCTGTTGGAACCTTGCAACATTCCTCAGTGTCGATAAAGGTGGTTTTGGCCGACCTTGCCTCCTTCACAGGCTCCCATGTCCCATTCCCTTGTTGACTGTCCAAAGCCTGTTTTCCTGCAAGACTGGGTAGCAGGGCTGCGCACTGAGATTGTGCGCAGGATGCAGCAAGCTTCCACGCATCGCTCCTCATGGTCTTCTGGGCGATGCTTGCAATGTTATGAGAAGTACCTGGAAACCTGATTGGCCAGGGATGCCAAAGGCATGTCATCCACCAACCCGCTTGCCTGGAGCAGCCGTGTAGTTTGAAGATCCTTCTCTTCACAGGTGAGAGGTATTGGGAAGGTGTGAGGGCTTCATGAGTGGGTTTGGGAAGAAGGCTGCATCCCCACGATGAAGTAGGGCGCACATCTTGATTGTCGGTTGGGCAGTCGGGTCTGGATCTTGGGAGCCCATGATATGTTGTGTTCACAGCCCTCCTTGAGGTGACTGGCTTGTTATACCTGGGCATTGTAAGAGTGAGCATTGCTTGAATGCATCGATGTACGATGAACTTTTGTATAGTCAGCAGCGACCCTGGCGAAGAGGATGATGCTGAAGAAGCCCTTGTAAGTTGGTGATAATGGAACCCTTGGCTGGACTTGAGGCCACGTCTTGCAATCGATGGCTCCAACGGAGTGGTGGGGAAGAGTTCCACTTCTGGATACGCACTGTCTGCAACTTTCTTTCCAGCATCCTTCTTACAGTGGAGGTCGTACTGAGCAGAGCTCTCCAGTGTATTCTTCGATGGTGGCCTGCAACCACTTCTCTGACCAACAAGCTGATGGTTGTTGTGTGTGCACCTGCAGCGTATGCATGCCCTGTAAAGGTGGTCCCTTGAGGCAGGTGGCGCAGAGTGTGCACGTTGAGTGCCCAGGGGTCCAGGTGCGGCTGGGAAGTTGGTGTTTGTCTTTGTCCAACCTTGGGAAAGAAGGAGAGGCAGATGAAGGCGTGCAGAGTGTCTGCTACAGCTGGGCTGCTTGGTCTGAAAGTGAGATGCAGACAAGTTGCTCCCCTTTTATAGGGCAGTATAATGGTTGTCCCTTTGCATCTCTAAGGCATCCTAGTGCATCCTCTGGGCTCCTCGTGGACAGTCCTTAATATCTAGATAGGTCTCTCTGCGGACGTTTTTTCGTTTTAAGCGTTTGTTTTCACATGCTGCGATCCGGTTTGATCTGTTCTGCATCTGTTCTTTGCATCCGTTCTGCGTATCCAGTTCCACTGTCCCTCCTGCGTCGGGGCGGAGTGGAGTTGCGCAGGATGGCGCGGCGGATGCCTAGCGGATATAGGCGGAATGCATAACGGATGCGTAGCGGGATCGCGTAGCATGCAGAACGGACCGAACTTGGATACATTTATCCGCGCGAACAAGTTTTGAAGGCAGCCCATAAACTTTTGGAGGGCGGATGAATGTCAATAACCGGATGCTGGACGGATTAAGAGACGCAAAACGGAGGCAGTGAGTACATCGCGTTTTCCAATGGATGGCAAGCTTTTTTGTCCGTTTTACATCCTCTTTGCATCCATTGGTGTAGTGTGACAGGGGCTTAAGCAAAGTTGAATTACTGGTGAGCATAACAATTAACAAATGCAGATACCCCAAAATCTCAGCAGTGATGCTGTGTCTATGGGGTGTGGATTTTTTTCCTCAGATGAACATGTCATGGATTAAGCTGGATTCTTCCTCGTTCTTGTTTCCTTTTGATTTATATAATATGTTTTTAGGAATCATTCCACATGATTCCTAAAATCATGTTATAGCTGTAGAAATTATATTTGTCTGCCCTCCCTAAAGTAGGTCTCTCTCTCTCTCTCTCTCTCTCTCTCTCTCTCTCTCTCTCTCTCTCTCTCTCTCTCTCTCTCTGCGTGTGTGTGTAGGGTAGCCAAACTTCCTTTTTTAGACCAGCAAGATTTTTAAACCAAATATCCATACTTAAATTTATGAGAGGACTCACCTTAGAGTTGTTAACATGCAGTACTTCTAACAGCTGTCCTTGAAGCAAGAATAACCCTAATTTTTAACACTCTGTCCTTGTGAGAAAGAGACAATTGAAAATAAAATCTTATATTGTTGCATTACCCATTTTATAAAAATGTATGGCAAGGTTTATATCCCCTTTTTAACTGAAATTCTGAAACATTCAGATTTATTTTATGTATAGTTGTTGTTAGCAGATCAATATGATTCTGTTTCATTGAAGCTGGCCAAACTTTGTTTAATTATTTGTTTAAAATCATGTTCCTTATTTAATTATTTTTTTTAACTTTTATTAGTTTTAATTTCTAACTTTTTAAAATTGAATTTTGACTATTCCCCATAATAAAATGATTGACTACTGGACTGTGATTGACAAGTGATTGACTAGTAAAAGCAATTACTCAGAGAGGTCATGAGTTCTCTATTTTAGGGTTGGTGAAGAGCTATCTGTCAAGTAGCTTTTAATCTGAATTTCTGCAGAAGACAAGAGTCGGATTCATGGGCTTAGGTGATGATTTCTACTATTGAATTCCTGCAGTATCTGAACATTCAGAAATATAGAAATGGTACTGAACTGGTTCTAGGATTGCTGTGGGATAATGACTGCTCAGAGTTCCTATGGGAGAAAATGTCATGAATATATATGCTTGCTCTTTCCCACGATTCTCTATTTTTGTTGTGCTGGAAAATATGTAGTAGAAGAATTAGTATTTATGCTGATGCAAACCAGAGTATGATCATGGCCAGTTTAACTTGTTTATTGGAGTTTTTCTTTGTTAAAAATATCTTTGTCTTCTTCCTAAGACTTTGTTAAGAATTTTTTTTTCTCCTATAATCCTTAGCCAGCTTTAGTTAATACTTTGGCAATTGCTGTTCAAAACATCAGATTTTGAATATATTTGTGTTTTTTTTTAATCCCTGGTGTATTTGTTGCATTTAATATGTTCAAACTTTACCATTCCTGCCACCTGGCAAATATTTTTTTTAAAAAAATCAAGTTTTATGTGTACAATAACGAGTTGAAGATACTAACTCACCTGGGAATAAGTAGCTTTTGCTGATCATTTATATAGCATATAAAAGCCTTCTAAACATTCATATTTTACCCCAAAATAATCACATTTTATTGTCAAGAGAAAAGGAAGCAACAAACTGGTAAGATTTCTCCCCCCAAAGAAATAGTGGCCATCTTAAAAGAAGAAGAAAATCTTAGGTGGAATTATTCTCAGCAATAAAACAAGTGACTCTTGTGTCCTCCAAAGAAAAGAATTCTGATACATTATCAGTTGAAAGAGTTTTTGTAATGCAATTCTTGATTTAATGTCTCCACCTGATCAACATATTTTTGTACAAGAATGATCAGAGTTGTAGAGAACCAGTGAAAAGTAGACACTTTTGAGTAAAATGCAATATGTCATTTTATGATATACTTTGGAAGAAAACCATTTATTCTAGCACTGTGTGTTCTCTAAAGTAAAACGTATCTGATACAAAAAAAGTGAAAGGGAAGGAGATATTGTACTCAATTTGCTATCTTGAAGTGCAGACCATGGAAATAAAATTTACTGCTGTCTTGAATATGTGTGTATCTGGTGCTATTTCATTCCAACATTAGTATTTTAGCTACTTGGGGTACTGTAGAATGAATTGTAATGATTTGATGGGAATTTGATTATAATTGCAAGTTAAAATTACTCTTCTCTCTCCCCTATTTTGTGGCACTGACATCAGAAAGTGCTACTTTCTAATTTTTGAATTGAATAACCACACTGCCTTCCCAGAGGGAGCAAAATAAGATGCTATTGTTCATTTGTTAACAGTTCTGTTCAGAACTGAAGATTTTTCTAAGTTTTGGAGAACATTTGTTGTTAAAATAACAAAACTCCAAACCCAAACAAAGCAAAATTAGTTTTTGCATCTAATATTTCATTCCTAGCAAAAATCTTGTATTCCCTGTTTCTTGAGTTATAGATGTTGGATATGTGTGTGAGGTAGAATGGTTGTGACAAAGTAGAGGTAGTCCTTGACTTATGACCAAAATTTGTCGCTAACTGAAATGTTTTTTAAGTACATTTTGTCCCACTTTGTGATTTTCTTTGCCACAGATATTAAATAAATCACTGCAGTTAAGTTAGTAACATAGTCATGAAGGGAATCTGACTTTCCCATTAACATTCCTTGTCAGAAGGTCGAAAAAGATAATCACATGACTCTGAGACACTGTAACAGTCATAAATATGAACTGGTTGCCAAGCACCTGAATTTTGATCATGTGACCATAAAGAAGTCGCAATGATTGTGAGTGTGAAAAACTTTTTTCAGTGTGTTGTAATTTTGAATCTCACTAAAGAAACTATTGTAACTGTTATGAGTCATGGTGGTGCAGTAGTTAGAATGCAGTATTGTAGGCTAACTCACTGTTCACTGCCAGCAGTTTGATTGTGATGACCCGGGGTGTGACACAAAAATAACAAAGTCACGATCCCTTCTGGTTTGAGTCCCTTCGGCGACAGACATAAATCTGCAATCGTGCATGGTTTCGGTTTGGGCTCACTGCTGAAGCACCCCGAGCCGGCTGGTTTCAGGGCAAAGCCACCCCATACAGGTGGTGAAGAGGGGGGAGACTGCCAGCAAGGTTGAAGAGAGCTGCATCTTTCCTCCCCAGCTGGCCATTACTCCCTTTCCCGAAGGCGGTTGCAGTGGTGGTCAGAAATGGCCACCTCAAAGAAGAACTCGACTCCGGAAAGAGAATGTGCAGGAGGAACGATAAGAAGTGAAGTTTTGCGTCTGACCCAAGGTTAAATTGCAAAAGCACAAACTAAGGTACCTTGGTATTTAAAACTAAAAAAAAATTAAACATCGTTCCCAAAGAAGAGTCTGAAGCAGGCGAAGGAAAGTGGGAAGAAGGGAAGTTTTGCCTTTGTTTTTCTTCTCCTCCTTTCCCTATATGACAACTAGAGACCTTAAATAAGAACATTGGAAAAATTCTGCTTTGACATTAACAGGCAATTAAGCTGAAAATAAATACAAAATGTCAAAGGGATAATAAAGATTTCTGGACACTAATTTTTTTTTTTTTAACAAAACAGGAAAGGAGAGAAAAAGAATAAAAGGGCAGGTCTGGAAAGAGGGAGGAGGCACTGCCTGGAATAAATGGAATCTCAGTAAAACTTCAACAAGACTTCTAAAAAATACATTTTAACTGAAACTTGGCAACTAAACAGTAGAACCCAGCGAAGAGAAAGTGGAAAAAAAAAAAGAAAAGAAACAGCATTGCGTATATTTGGGATTACTTGGGTGATCTTTGGATTCTTGGTTTATTGATTTTAGATGCACTAAAATTAATCGGGTGGTTGTTTAAAAATTATAACAATGGAACTTCTTCTGCGATGAATTGAAAATGGAACAATGGAAACGGACACAGGAGGGAAGCGAAAGGATGCAGAACGGACCACCAAAAGCATTAGTACACAGACGGCGAGAAAGGATGAAAGCAGATGCAGCTAGCATAACAAAGCATAAAACAGAAAAAACGTTCACAGAGGGGACCTATCTCGGATATTTTTAGGAGTCTGCAGGATCTAGAGGATGCAAAGAACTACCGAGGGAAAACCTATCCTTTCCTATAAAAAGGGGGAGGAAACTCACCTGGCATCCCAATTCAGTTCCAGTAGCCCTGCTGTGCAGACCTTTTCAGCCTTTCATCTGGCTCTTGCTCTTCCACAGCATCAGTCTCTCCACCAGATCATAACACACCCTTTTGGTATGTCACCATCGATTCTGCAACAGTGCAGAAGCCATCTCAGCTGCTTTCACCTGTTCTACGTGAAGAAAAGGAGGTGGGCCAAAAATGTTCTGGGGTCAAAGATGGATTCAGGAGAAAGGCAGAGTATGGACTGCACAACAAGCTGATAGTGGTAGCTGAGGAACGAAGACCCTCGTGCATTCCAGAACTTTCATGAAGATGCCTCCAGGCCATGTTTGAACGAAGTTGTGGAGCAGGCTGAGACCCAGGTTGACCAAGCAGAGCACCAACTTCCGGGCCCAGCCTGGACCCCTGGACTCAAGGTTGGCACTGACTCTGGCTGCCACCTGCCTCAAGGGGACCACCATAACCAGGGAGCATGCCAGTACAGGCTGGAGGGTGCCACACAACAACCATCAGCATGGTGGTCAGAGAAGTGGTGCAGGCCACCATCGAAGAATACCTCGGAGGAGCTGGCTCTAGTGCACCTCCACTGAGAAGGGCTGGAAAGAAAGTTGGCAGAACAGTGGTATCAGAAATGGACTTTCCCCACAAGCCGTTGGAGCCATAGATGGGAAGAACGGTGGCCTGCCAATGCTCCAGCCAAATCAGGGTCCATTATCACCAACTACAAGGGCTTCTTCAGCATCATCCTCTTTTGCCAGGGTCAGTGCTGTACTTACAAGTTCATCGTACATCGATGCTTCAGCAACTGGGTCTCTTCAATGCCCAGGTATAACAAGTGCCATTCACCTCAAGGAGGGGCCTGGAACGCAACTTATCATGGGCTCCAGATCCAGACCCACTGTCCCAACGACACACAAGATGTGCGCCCACTTCATCCGTGGGGGATGATGCCTTTCTTCTCAGAACCTACCTCATGAGCCCTACACGTCCGATGTCTCCTCTGTGAGAGAAAGGATCTTCCAAACTTCAGGGCTGTCCAGGCAAGGCGGGTTGGTGGAGAATGCCTTTGGCATCCCTGGCCATCAGGTTTCCGGTACTCTCACCACCGTATGCAGCATACCCGAGACGGTGAGAACATCGTGGAAGCTTGCTGCATCCAAAAAAAAAAAAACCCTGACTCAGTTGATTTGAAAAAAGCAGAACCTGCACTTTTGGCAAACCTGTAGGAAGGAACATTCCTCAAGCAAGTAAAAAACTTAAAATATCTTGGTGTTTCAATATTCTCTCTGTGTGTCTATATAAAAGGAAAAATAAGATATTTTATGTTTCTGTGAAACAAAGAAAAGGGGGAAGCATTTAGTAAATCTTAATGAAGGTGGTCTGATCTGGTGGAATAGAGCTGAATGTAAGCAAAAAAGTAAAGTTGTAAGTTTAATTCTGAATGAAAGGGCTAAAATATGTTAGAAATGTGAATTGATGTCATCTAGGCTACTGTTGCTCTGTATGAAATTAAAAATCTACAGGGTGTTGATAGTTGCACATTAACACTTTTGTGAATGGTGCTAATGAAAGAATCAAGGGTGAATTTAGAAAAAACGTATGAAAGTGAATGAAGATAACACAAATGGATGGTGGGAACAAATTAGGAGAAGTATAGAAATTTATCTCAAATGTATGATTAAAATATAAGTCTATTCACATACATGGCAAAGAAGTGACTTGTTATGTCAAAGCATTAAAGATACATTAAGCCATTTTTATTTAAATAGTGTAATGTAAATTGAGACCCTTTCTCTAACCATACCAATACCAAAGATTTGACAGGATGTTTATACCTGAAAAAAAACAGGAAGTGAAGTTTCATTATAGCCTGCCACATTTGCAGCCAAATGAAGTTCATCTCAGTAGGATAAGAAGTGTTGAAACATCACCCTTACACAGAAAATCTAAAATGAAATTAGACAATTAAGTATTTGGGTTATTATACTGTGAAATAGATAATTTGATTCACCTAGCAGCATATTGTTGGTGGGTGGTGTCAGCAGTCACTTTGTATAGAATAGGATAGGATTGGATAAAATAGGATAGGATAGGATAGGACAGAATTCTTTATTGGCTAAGTGTGATTGGACACACAAGGAATTTGTCTTTGGTGCATATGCTCTCAGTGCACATAAGAAATGTTAGCTGGTCAAGATAAGTATTTTTATATCATGTTTATATTGTATTTTAAAATTTTTGTTAGCCATCAACAGTTGAATTAATGAGATGGCTGTCATATAAATTTATACATATAAATAAACTGCATTATCCTTGTGTTGCTTCTTCAGTCACTTGGCAGAAATCAATTCTTCATCTGCATGAACTTCTATCATAATTTGGTATTACTTACAAATCAGGTGTCTCCTTGCTCATCCTTGACTTCAAATCACTTATGAAAGTTAATGTATTTAATGCTAACAACAGACTATAAAATATAATCAGCCATTTCTCATTTTCAGACTCTTAGGTACATGACCTTATAGAGATATAAAAACTATGTCTTTGAAATGCCAATATTCAGCAAGGTCATTCCATAGAACTTCAGAGGGATACAAGAAGCCCACGACATTATATTCATTAAGTGAATGCATAAAACATATGGAGACTCTCAATACAACTTTCCATTATCAACAGCTGTCACTCATTGTTCAAGTTATTTGCAAATTGCTCAGAACATTCAATTCCTGCCAAGGATAATCTGGTCCACATTTGCTTCCCCATCCAAGCAATTGGACATTTTGCTGCCAGTTGTCCATATCCTAAAGATAGATGACATACAATCCTAGCTACTGAGACAATATCCCAACATCTGATTTTCATGCAAACATGTTTGAGATCAAAATCTCATGTAGTTTTTGAATGCTAAACCTGATACAGTTTATTAACTGTTCATTTGTGGAACATGGCACTGGCAAATAAAAAGGAAAATATCTTTTAGCTTCCTAGAAACATTTTTGGTGTTGATTTGGTGAAGGCTGGTCTCTGACTGGTTTCTTTGTGTTTCATCCTGAAACTCAACACTTCCCAAAAGTTACTGGCCATGTAAGCCTACCTCAGGACATTGCTTATGTCAGAAGGTTAATATTAGAAATACTTGGAGCCTCCTTAAAAATATAAAATATAGAAGCCATGGGTCAGCCCATCCAAGATCATTCCAAGTTATAAAATGCTACACTCCTATAGTTTACATCTCCTTTGTAACTGTTATGTATCACTTCAGAGGGTATATAACTTGTATGGTCATTGAGGCTCCTCTGCAAGTTTTTGATGGTGATCACTGCAGTTGTGCATGCCAATAAAAGATAGTTTGTGGCATTTATCTCCTATCTATCATATTAGGTTTGATTTCTAACTGAAGGTCACTTTTGCCCCATAACAGACAGGCAGTAAAATATATTTCCATTATCATTGAATGACTACAACTATTATATAGCACAGCTGAAATTAAGCACCTTCAATGGAAGTGTGAGATATAGCAGCTCTGGTCTGAATTTGTCACAGTTCCCTATATAAGTTAAGCAAAATAATTATTGGTGGTGAGACACTCTGGCACCTGCGAGGAGATATGATGGAATTTGCAATGACAGATGTGTTACCCAATCAAATTGAGAACCATCAGCCAACAGGTACATAGCAATAACAAACTCAAGGAAGACAAGTGTACAGCTTCATATAAATTGCTTGTGGCTTAAGGCCCTGTCACACTGCCCAACGGATGCAAAACATTAGTAAAAAGGACACAACGGATGAGAAAAATGTTC
>BHFT01002177.1:0-17959 GCA_004320025.1 Laticauda laticaudata
AAAGTCCTTTTGGCAGCCACCATCCTTCCTGCAACAGTGCGAAAACCATCTACAGCTCCTGTGAATCTCTACTACGGGACAGAAAGGAGCCACCACAAAAAAAGTCTGGGTCCAATAGATGTTGCCAGAGAGCAGAGGACGGACTGTATTAACAAGGCTGGAGATGCTGGAGCTCAGCAACGAAGACACTCGGGCGTATCCAGAACTTCATGAGGCGATGCCTCCAGCCTAACTTTGTGACGAAGTTTGTGCAGCACACTGACACCCGGTTTGATCCATAGACAAACACTTAACTTCCCACGCGCACAGCCTACCTGGAACCTGGGGCGAGTTGGCACTCACTCTAGCGCGCACTGCCTCACCGGGATCACCGTTTACCAGGAGCATGCAGGTACGCAGCTGGAGGGTGCAACACACCTACAGCCACCATCAGCACTCGTCATGGTCAGAGAAAGTGGTAGGCAGCGCCAATCATGAAGACATACAAGGAGGAGCTTCTCTCAAGTGCCCCTCCCACTGAAGAAGGATGGAAGAAAGTTGCAAGAGCACTGGTATCAGAAGTTGGAATACTTCCACCCTCTACACTTCCGTTGAGCAGTCGATGGCAAGCACGTGCCTGCAACACTTCCCATCCCAAAGTCAGGGTTCCACTTAAACAACTACAGGGCTTTCTTCAGCATCATCCTCTTTCGCCATGGTCGATGCTGACTAACAAGTTAATATACATCGATGCTCAGGCAACGGGCTCATCTTTCAGATGCCCAGGTATACAACGCCAGTCACCTCAAGGAGGCTAGAAAGCAACTCATGGTGGGCTTCCAGATCCAGAACCCGCTGCAACCCAAGACACGCAAGATGTGCCGCTACTTCAATCGTGGGGATGATGCTTTCTCCCTCACAACCTTAACCTTCATGACGCCCTACAACCGTCCAAATACCCTCACCCGTGAAGAAGAGGATCTTCAACTTACAGGTCTGTCAGGGCTAGAACAGTTTGGTGGAGATATTGCCTTTGGCATCTCTGGCCAACAGGTTCCAGGTACTTCTCACCACATGCAGCAATAGGCCCAGAGATCCTTGAGGAGGTTCGTGAAGCTTGCTGCATCTGTCACAATCCCAAATGCGCATCCGCTACCCCTCCAGTTGTTTGCAGAACAGGGCCCAATAAAAAACTGCTTGTGACTGTCCACAAGCAATGGGGACATGGAGGCTTGGGAATGGACGGTGGCACGGCAAATAACCATCGATCCGACACTGAGCGCATGTGCAAGGCCCCTTAACAGGAGCCTTCACGTGAGGCGAAGAAGCACGCGCAACCTCCTGACACACCACTGGCGCAATCACCCAGCTGGAAGCAAGTTGGCAGTGCAAACCAGGATGGAAATGCCTAATCGGATGTTCTTCCATTCAGCTCTGTCTCAATCACCATGGATGCAGATTGGGCCATTATGTTATGGTTCGGCATACAATGAACAGGGCGCTCAATGAAGAGTATTTGTTTATGTTGACATGTGTGGGATGGAATTATTACATATATTATTGATAATGAAGGGCCATCAAGTGTGGCACCTGGGAGGGTTGCGACCATACAGTCCACCTATGCTTTGACCTGGAGGTTTATCTATCCCACAACTTATCCTAACCCATTCCCTACAGCTATTACCCATCCCAAAGTTTTCCTGCCATCCCATCTGCATCTTAACACATCCCACAAGCATGCAAACGCTTAAAACCATTTCCTAAAAGTGTTCCAGCAAACTATTATTAAATAAAAAGAAATGATGAGAAGTTGTGTGAATCAAAAATAGACTTTGTATTAACAAGAAGCTTTACAACAAAAATGAGTCTCCTGCACTCTCCTTTGGTCGCTCAGCTCTCAGGATTGGTGAAGGTTGCAAAGATGCTGTGGAAAGGTGGACTGTGGCTGGCATTGTGCTTGTCATCAGCTCCTCCAGAAGCAGAAGCAGCAGAAAGCCCCCCAGAAGAGCGAGCCCTGCTTGAGAAGCCCTCAGCGAGAACCAGAGTGCAGGGGCCGGGCGGGGGGGGGCAGCGGATGGTACCTGGCCCTCTTGCAAGCTTGTTGCAGCATGGCTGCGGCTTGCTGTGTTTCAGCATGGTTGTGCTGGGTTGCTGGCTGGCAGGGAGGCGTGGCAGCAAGGCTGGGCAGCAAGGCTTGCAGGCGATTCATGCAGGCAGGGCAGGCAAGGCCAGAGCCAATCCTTACGGCAGCGGTCTTCTCACTAATGGCCGACCTGCCTTCCCGAGCCTGCTTCCGTTATAACTCCACGGGGCATGACGCTATGCATTCTCCCACATAATCTATATTATGCCGCAATTACGCCAGGCATCCACTAGGCTTCCGCGTGCATCCCACTGTGCATCACGCCGATTCATCCACTGTGCAATCGCTCTAACACCGCTGTATCCGATTCCGTGTCGCTTTGCTGAGCCCCCCGGAAGCCCTGCGGATTGCGCCATCACGCTCCCAATCGCTTTCCCATCCACTGGCCTTACGTTTCCGCATCCGCTCTGGCACCACCCTGCGTCCTCCCCGCTGTCCGTGTTATCCGCTCCGGTTATGCAAATTTTTGCTCCTTTGAGAGCGCGATATAACAACGGATGGAACATTTTGCTCGTCCGCTGTGTCCTTTTTGCATCCGTTGGGCAGTGTGACATGGGCTTAAGTGTGGTTTCTGCAAGGGGACCTGGTCTTTGAATTGTGGTTTCCCCAAAACATAGCATTAATGAGATTCTTATGGGTGTATTTTGCTTTTTCCCATTTCCAGTTCATTTTCATAAGTATTCTTGTCAGTTAATTTATTTTTTATTACCTTTTTCTCAATATAAGATGGAAATAGAAACAAATGCAAAGAGGGACAGGGGAAGGGGAAAAAGGAAAGGAAATTGAGTAAGGAAAAGAGAAAGTAACAAAAAAGCAGACTTCCAGCTCTTTCAAATGAATATTTTACATAAAGCCCATGTCCCACTGCACCAACGGATGCAAAGAGGATGTAAAATGTTAAAAAAAAGCTTGCCATCCGTTGAAAAATGCGATGCATCCGTTATGTACTCACTGCACACGTGTTTCATACGCTCTATCCCTCCAGCATCCGTCCGCTGAGATTTCATCCGCCCAAGAAGTTTTGAGCTGCACAACTGATGAAATACTTTACCTGCCCAGCATTGTCCAGAATTCAAAAACAGAGAAGCTCTGTGGCACACATTCTTCTGCAGGGTCATTTTGCAAAAATGAATCAAGCAAACATAATTCATTTATATACCATAAATTCACTTGCCCAAAGAACACCACCATAAGAACCTCTATTCTTGCCTGAACTAACAGACAGAGCAACGTGCTGCTCCCGTGTACTCCGCCAGAACTCGAAAAATCCATGACAATGGAAAGAAGAGACTGTACATTGACTACCTGCTGACTGAATCAAAAGGAAAGTCAACAACCACAACTCAGCTTTAACCTTCAACACATCCCTACTTCAACCAATCCACCATCACCCAAGACTAAACACGCACCGCCATTATCTCCTCAATTCCAACTACAGCTGGCCTTAAATGCAAGCTACTCAATGCAAGAAGCCTGTGAATAAAATACCTGAATTTATCCTCTTACTAAATAAGAGGAGAACAACATCCTCGTCTCTTACTCTGGCATCTGCAAAGTTTTAACTTATTCTCGTTTTCTTACCTTGCCATATATATTTCAAACACAATTTTATTTAAAATCTTCAAAAATAATCTTTTCCAAGCCTATCTGGAATTGTTTGGAAACAAGTATAAAATTCTGGGTAGTGTATTCATCTTGATTGCTGACATCTCCTCTGTTTAATGACATATATTCTTGTTTTGGAAAAAGGAGGGGAAAGTGAAAAGCAGAAGAACTTTGTAACACTGCCAACTAGAGGCTTGGAATATATTTCTATCTCTTTTTTTTTCTTGACCAGACAAAGCTGAGAAAGAACTGAGACTTCTTTCTCAAGGACATTGCAGTTTGATAAGATAGAGGGAAGAGCATGGGAGAGTATTGTTGCAGGTGTCTTCTGGGTTTCTATCAATAGCTTGCAGTCTGGTGTTGAAGTTAATAGAAAAAAAAGATGCTAAGACTCTGGATAAGAGAGTTATAATTTTAACAAAAGCCTGGATAACCAAATAAGGTGCAGTGTGGCTCTTTTTGCTTTTTTTTAAGCTGGGCTATTTCTTACTTTAACAAACCCCTCCTTACTAGCTTACTGTTTTTAATAGCTATTTGGATCTTAGGCCTTTTGGGAACTTGTTTTTTGTCTTTCTTTTTGTTTTTGAAGTCTAATTTTTACATTTGCATTTTATTTTAAAGGAAAAGCTTCAGGATTAATGATTTTCTTCCTTTTTTTTTCTTCTTTTTTAAGAGAGTACTCTCTTTCTTTTTTTCTCTCCATCCCTTGTATTTTTTTTCCAATTTTTTCCATATTGGTTTTTTTTTGTGGCTTTCTTTTTTTTGTTATGCATCTTTTTATACCTGAGACTTTTTAATTGGATTAAGGTGTGTAAGAACCTGAAGAACTTTTCTTTCTCTTTTAGTTTTTTTATTTTTCTATTTTCTGCCTTTTCTAGGATTTAATTTTTTCCTTTTTGTGTGTGTGTGTTTATGCTTCTTTTTCTTCCATTTTGAGTTTACTGCTATCTAACAATCAATTGATTAAGGTGTGCAAGATCCTGAAGAATCTTTAAATTGTTATTATTGTTATTATTTGGCTTCTTTTTTTCCCACTCTTTCACTTGGAATTACAGTTGGTGATTTACAAGTGGATTAAGGTCTAGAAGAACCTGAAGATTTTGAATTGTCTGAAATGAGTAGGAAACTAACAGCCCCTGGTCCTCAACTTCTACTTTCTTCCTCTTCGCCATCGTAGAGGACAAGAAATACCATGAAAAGACTAGCCTCAAAGGCATTAGAGGATGAGTATAAAGGACTTGAAAAAGAGCTACAGAAAATGCCACAGAAAAAGGACATTAAGTTAAAAATGGAAATAATTAAACATAAAATGGGACTAATGGAAAAAAAAAGACCTGGCACAGAAAATCACAGGTGCAAAACAGAACTATTTTGCAGATGCAAATAAACCAGGAAGATGGTTAGCGTATAAATTGAGAAAGGAGAATCAAGGAAAATATTGCAATTAATAGATGACCAGGCCAAGTTTGCTATGGAGTAAAGAGAAGAAGGAAATTATTATGAGACTAACTATGGGAAACTATGCACATAAGAGAATATTGATGAGGAAAGAGTTAAAAAGTCTTTACAGAATGCTAATCTACCCAGATACCTAAAGAGATTGATACAGTGTTAGAAAGCAATAACTAATGATGATGGAATCAAACTGAAGCACTCAGAAGCAAGCAAATAATGGAAAAGGCACCAGGCCAGATCGACTTCCGGGCAGAATTTATAAAACATTACAAGAATCATTGAATTTGTTCCATTGTTCGAAGTGATGAATGAAGTTATGTTTTAAAGAAGAGGATACCTAAATCATGGTCAGAAGCTATACTTATTCACTTGTTCCAAAAGAGGAGACTGATCCATTACAAATCAAAGAACTACAGACCTATTTCTCTACTAAAATGCAGACTATAAATCTTTGCTTCAATATTGGCAGAAAGACTTAAAAATATTTAAAAAATTTATTCATCATGATCAAATGGATATTTTTACCCAAAGAGACAAATTGAAGACAATATGAGAATAATTTTGGACACTTTGGAATACTATGAGGCTCACCCTGAAAACAAATGGTGTGAATTTTTAAGATTGACAGAAGGCATTTGACAATGTGAATTGACGATTCATGTTATTACTGCTGGAACAGATAGGGCTTTACTAAAAATTTTACTCAAGCAATAGAAGCTACATATCATAGCAAAGACAAAGTTAATGACAGAGGGAGACCTGACAGACTCTGTTGACATAAGAAAAGGAACAGACAAGGGTGCCCATCTTTCAGCCTTTGGTTGATTTTGTGTGTAGCGTTGGAGAAAGTGCACTTAAATCAGAAACATTAGAGATGAAAAGACCATAAAAGGGTATCAAAAATAAAATAAGAAGAACTTGATCCGCGGCAAAGCCGGACAGGAAGCCTCTTCGAATGAGCAAGTTTTTTCTATGGGGGAGCCTGTCCTGTACCCTTGAGCGAATTGGCATCCCATGTTTCCCTATTCCATTTTATGGTAGGGGATTCACTCACATCCACCGACCAGCAGTTTTCAGAACCCCCCCAAAAAGGACCTGGAGGACTCTGGTTCACCCATCAGAGAAAGGGCCCCTCCTTTATGGGGACGACACCCACGTCAGTTTGCAGGCGCAAAAAGGGCTTCTGGGAGATTCTGCAGACTGCTCCGGGTGCAGTGAGTAAAGGGAACCCTTTCCCACCGGTTCTTCGTACTGGACTTAATAGCTGTGAATCGGCCAGGATAGTTTGCAAGACTCTCTTAAGAGTCTGGTTAAGACCTCTGCTTTGCTTCAAGGAGAAGGGCCCTTCTGCCCTTTATTACGAGGGCTTTTCTCTCAAATAACACAGCTTGACGGAAGAGATACAGCTCTACTAAGGCAAAAACATCTTTTGACACTTTTTGGTACCTGCTTGGCTGGGGCGTTCTCCCTCCTCACAGATGGTCCAATTCACTTTGGTTCTGGTTCCCCTTTTCGCTTTTGCGGATCCTGCCGTTCATCGGTTTGGCAATGAGCAAGCAGGGCTGGGGGGGGTGGCAAGACTAGAACACGAAGGGGAGTGGGATGCAGTATTGCTGGCAAAGTAGGAGGATGCCCCCCAAAGCACACAACCTCAACAATTCCCAAGCTTTTAATTGGGCTAAGAGGACCGGATTAGATACAGGAAAATTATAGGCTCGGTACTTCCCCCTCTTTCCAAGGCAAGCCCTCAAAAGATTCTCTTAATAACCCTTATACGAGCATGGGCAGTTTATTCAGAGTGTTTTCTTCCCACAGACCAATGTGTCGTTGCCCAAGCAGAGGCTAAGTGGCTCTTCGGACGCCAAGTCTGGTGGCTGAGTCATGCTGGAGCCCCTTCGTGGAGAAACGGGAGTCAGCTGGGGCCCTTCCCCAAGAACGGTTTGGATGGAACAATGTTGGCCTTGTTTAGGAAAGGTTCGATTCGCCTACAAAGGATGCAATACCTCTCAGTGTTATTGGAAGATAATAATTGAATAACAACGCAGAACTGCCAGAAAGAAGCTTTTTAACGCGCAAGGGAACCAAGAAATGACGTGACATTCCAAGCACACGCGCTTCTTGGCAAGATAGAAAGACTAAAACATTCCAAAACATGAGTTTATTTATCCTTTCTGAGTTTTGGTCTACAACTAAGGTTTTTTGGTGACATTTAATCTTGTTCATTGCTGGATAATTTCCTATTCACTTTCTTGGAAGGCAAGAAGGTAAATCTGCTGTTCCTGAAAAGAAGCAGGGTTGAAGCAATCTTCCAATCCTGTGTCTATTTGTTTCTGGTAATTGGTCCACGCAATGCCTATAGATTTGATCTTTTGCTACATTCCAGCATTGTAGTGGTAATGAATACTTTTGTAGTTAGCTCATCTCAAGCGTTACATTTGAGCTTTGCTGGATGTGAGCTCTGGCAATGACAGGACTTCTCTTCTTGTCGTACAACCGGTTGTGGATTTTAATTTTTTACATTGTCTTTGGATTATAGGCTGCTCATAGTCTTCTTGGTCTATCTGGGAGAGGATTTCATTCATCTCATTCATATCCTATGAAAAAATTCCACAGGGAAGATTGGTTTTAGAGTTGTTTTTGCTTCAGGTGTGCCAAAATGATGTACTCAACAAAGTCCTTGGTTAAATAGAGATGATCATTTCTTTGATTCATTGCTAGCCTTATCTTTGGTTGAGGAATGAATCTATTGATCGAAATTTGAACACTATCTCTTTTGCAATATTTGAGTGAAAGAGAAGAGAGTTTACAAAAATTACAGACATTCAACAATTCCTATTTGGCAAATGTGCAATATGATGTTCTTTGACTTTCTGCATACTATCTAAAGTGGATAATAATGTGTTCTTTCCAAAGAAAATGAATTTTAAATTTTTTTTACTATCAGGGGTATTCATGTCTCATGTTTTTTAACATTTTAGTTTTGGCTGTTAAGCTTGTTCCTTTGTGTTCAGCTTCTGGCCTTAAAAGGGATAATGGTGGAACTTGGGGATGAAGATCGCAGCCCAGCAGACCAGCACTGGAGGCAGGATGGAGAAACCTGCATAGCCACTATGCGTTTTCCCTTGGTGCTCAGGTAGGTTGGGCACAAAAAGTCACCCGGACACGTGGCTTACCAGAAGACCGCCATACTGGAAGGTGATCAGTTGGCTTCATTTGAAGGCCCCCCAGGCAGTTTCCTGGCCTCGGAAAGCCACACGTGGAAGCAATGGCAGCAGGAGCCCAATGTTTGCTGAGGGTGACGTAGACCATGAAATAGCATTCCCTTTGCTTTTGCATTGGCAGAATGATTTCTCTATGGCTGGGAGTGGACGGTCAGAAGTCAGGGAAGAGGGGAGAAACTCCAGCACGATGCGAGTAGATGATATATTTAGGACAGGTTATGAAAGAAGGACAGGATGTATGGAGATCGGCCAAGCTATTCCCCCAACCATGTCAGCAACTTCAGACTCTGACTACTATCTGCTTTGCATCTTTCGGCTTGTCATAAGAAACTGGGGAGGGAGGAAGGGAGTGAGCTGGAGTGAGGAAGGGAGTAAGTCTGGGAAGTGAGCTGGAGGTGTTAGCATTTTTTCTGTTGTGTAAAATGAGGGGGGGGACCATACATCAGAGTTACGTTTCCTATTTCCTCGCTCAGCTTTCTTTTCTCATGTGGCAGCCTGCACACCCATTTATACAAAGGTATGCCAAAGTCAAACACGAGGCCTCAATCATCACCTGAGATGCCGCACATGATCATATTCCACAATTTCTAACTATGTTAAATTTATACATCTTTGAACTGAATTGGACGGTCGGAAACTTCATCACTTTGTATGCTGTGATTTTAGTGGCTTCTTAATTTCTCAGATTCGAATTCTCTCTGCGTTGTTCTACACTTCACATTTCAATAAAAGATAACTTTATCTAACTTAAAGAGTCCAAGTATTTCTTTCTTGGATTTTTTGAATGGAGCAGCTCAGCGTGACACAACCATCTCCTTCACTCGTTTCCTGGTTTTTCGTGGCCAGGAAGGCCGCACCACAGTGATGGTTTTGGCCAAGAGAGAAGAAACAGTCAACTGGAAAGACTGAAGATGAAGAACCATTTGTCAGAAGAAGGCCAGGCGGCTTTTCCTTGGATTTGACCAATGAAGAAGAGAAGAAGAAAGCAAGCAAAGCAGGCAGGAAGATCCATGGAGGATGTATGGAGCAGGTCCGGATTGTTTGATTTTGGACAAGGGGAGTTCCTTGGTTACTATAATGAAGCATGGTTAATACCAGGCCTGGTGGTGGGAAGAAAGGAGTGGGCAACAAGAACCGAGGATAATGACACAGAGTTCTTCATAAGACAGTTCTTTGCGAATGCAGGGTTATTATTAACTTTGGAGAATTTACAGGTTGGAATTCTGCTTCATTTTGGATATTTTATACATCCGGGACAGCGTTTGTGAATGCAATATCTCTGCTGTATGAGAAAGGTGGCAAAAAAGCAATATTGCATTAATATTCCTCATTTTAAGCACTTTGACAGAAGGTAACCTTTTCCCCAAGATTTTGTTTGCTTAAACCATTCCACTGAAACAAACCCATGATTTTAATGACAATATAATTTATTAATACTTGATAGCTAATGGTGATATTGAAATTAGAAAAATTTCTGATGCACTCTTGGAATTTTAAACAAAATGAGAGTTGAGGGTCAATGCATGCGTTATTTTTCTATCAAATGCTATGGATATAATCCAGTTCCACCAGTCTTCCTTTTCTTTGGTTCACCTCACCTTTCCTTTGAGTGAAGAAAGGTTTCTTCCCAGATAAGGAACACCGTACGTAGCAAGCAAACTGGCTTGTCCTTCTTTTGAGCCCTCTTGACAAAATCAAGGATGACACTTTTTCTTCACACATTTCCTAGACTGAGGTAAGGACCCGAAGCAGAAAAAAGTAGATTATTTTGCAAAAGAAAATGTGTTAGGACTCTCACCTGGAGGTAGACCTGGACATTAAACTTCCAAACAGGTGTAGGAGATGTGACCCTAGCATGTTTCTTTCGGCTTATTTGTTCTTCCCTTTTGCTCTCAGGCATAACAACAGGGCAAATAAGGGACTTTTTCTATCTTAATAAAGCCTTACGAGGGATGGAATTGAAGAAAATTTTATGCATTAATGAAAACAACTCCAGTTCCTCCTCACCGGCTGTATTAAAAGCATTCCTCCACTCTTCATTCTATCCATCGGTTGGGGATTAAACATAGGTTACATTTTTTGCACATAAAATTTGTTATCAACAGATGTGCTAATAAATTGCCCTGGGACTTTATCAGCTTATTTAAGTAGAAATAAAAAGAAACTTCTCGACCAGGGTAGGATCTGGAAAGGATTTTCTTCTGTTGACTGGCAAAAAGCCTTGGAAAAACTGCTCTCACCTTTGCCTAGTTCAAAACAGTCCCTCCCCGTTAAGAGATGAAAGGAAAAATTCTCATATATTATAGCTGATATTGTTACCATAGTTGGTAATGAAAACCATCTGCAAGGAACCGACACCAAGGCCCTCCATGTTCGACTCTGAGCCCACTGTTCTGCCTTAATGAACACAAAGGCTTCTGCATAGTTTTTTCTACACATTGCAGTGACACTGAGGTGAGATTATGAGAACGTGGTCCCTGGACAAAGATCAAGTGCAATCTTTGGCTGCAAACGATGGAATTGAGGATGAGTGTGGGTCAGAAGGAGATATTTCTAAGCCCATCCAACCTTATCCGAACAGAAAAGTCCTTGGTGTTGAAGAACCTGCCAATTAGGAGACTCAGCTTGAAACGGAAACAGGGTAGATAATCCAAGAGATTGGAAGGGACCTTGGAGGTCATCTCCTTGCCCAACTCCTTTGTCAACTTCAGAACCTTACAGACGCGGATTTTTGGTGACAGGATGGCAAGTACCCAAATCTCTTCCGGGTGAAGGTCTCAAGCAATGGTGTCACGCCAAACTTCCGAGCGTGTAACCTGTTGCCACTGGTTGAATGGTTCTCAACTTTGTCAGAAGTTTCTCTTATTGCCAGTTGAATCTCTCTCTTTGTTTCAATTTTCAATCCATTATTCCTTGTCTGCCTACAGGTGCTTTTCCATCCTTCATCTCTGTGGCTGCCCCTACTATTGGCCAGCACTGCTATCCTGTCTCCTTGGCTCTACTTTCCTTCCCTAGACTAGCAGGCCTGGGTTCTGTAACCGTTTCATGAACACTTCGTTTGTTTATTACCCCAGGTTCTGCTGGAATCATCCTGGTGCTCTTCTCGTGGCACTCTTCTCTCTAGAGCTCAATTATCTTTTTATAGGGTACGGTGAGTAAAAGTGGACTGCAGTACTTCTAGGTGGATTCTACTAAGGCTTTACAGAGTGGTATTAAGTAACCGTCACTTGATCTCAATTGTATCCCCTGGTTATGCAATTTCAGGGGAATTGCATTAGGAAAGACACGATTCAGCATTCAGATTCAACGCTTGTTGGTTCACACAGCACATACATACGGTCAAACAAAATGCTTACTTATATAGAGCATCTAACCAGAAGTACAAGAGGAATCAGTAAAATATGAATATATAATTTGGATTCGGCAGAAATAATACAAGACATATACTACTAATATTGGAATTATCTTTGAATAGCAGAATATATGTTTAGTAAAAAAACAAAAGAATGTATGAGCCTACAGAGAATGTCTGTGTGTGACTGCACATTGTATGACTAATATACAAACTGTACAGAATAATTTACAGACTTATTGGAATATAAGTATAAATGCACCGAGAATTTGTACAGAATATATTTAAAAATTATCAGGGGGAATATCAGTGTGTGTATGGGCGGTAAATGAGTTTGAAGAATTCAGTAAGGAGACGTTGTTTGATAGAAGCCGTTCCTTAGCCTGCTGGTCTTGGACTGCAGGCACCCTGAACCTCTTCCCAGGTGGGAAGAAAGGGGTAATACTTTATGGCTGGATGGGAAAGGTCCCTGGAACGATGCTGTGGAAGCTATTAACGGGTAGCACATATTTCCTCTGACCATGTCCACACCATTGGCAGGAAGTGGGATCCTTATAATGCTCCTTCGGGCGGTTTTTCACCACCCTCACATAGACCAATGCCTTTTTTGCCTTTATGTTGTACATTTCCGATATGGCAGACTGAGATACGCTTGTTAGGCATGGTCTCGCATTCCCTGTACAGACAGTTAGAAATTGTTCAGGAAAATGTACCGGAATAAGTGGTTCTCCTCAGTAATCTTCAGGAAAAGCCCCATGTACAACAGCAGCAATGGATGGAAGAGAGGATATAAATTACCGGAGAGACACAGGCAAATGTGACTGATAGATTATTCTTGTCCTTTGGCTTTTCACACTTCCTTGTTCTTTCTCTTGCTAATAGCACATATTTCACAATCTATAAAACTTGTATCATTATTTCTCTAAAATTAATATATTTTTATGTCCTGCCTGACTACAATTTACCACAATCAGACTCACATATCCAAATCTCTACTTTTGCTCAAATAATGGGTTATATCAGAGGTAATTTTTTGAAATTCTGATGGCCCAGGATATATGCTATTTTAATAAATGGATCCCAAAAGGTCATTTGTGTGATGTTCAAGATACTCATCTCTCTCTTTCTTAGACATTTGACATTCCAATAATGGTGTGTTCTCTAGTTGTACGAAAGAAAGGTAATGTATCCTAATATAATTTGTCAGTTGTACAGTCCAAGTTGTCTTTAACTGAAATTTTACATTGCTAACATAAGGAATTTTGGAATGCTATCATTCCATGTGTTAGTTGTACACTTGTAATTATTTGCACTGATTTAGACAAAGGACAAATTGTGTAAATTCCCAAATCAGCTCTGAGGGTAGCTGCTGTAATTCTTTTATCCACCCCCAAGATACCTCTCAAATGTTATGATTGGGTTTGTTCTAATAGTGAGATAAATTAAACCCCAAACTTCACTTTGATATAATGGTTTGACAGTAACTTTGGTATCATATACTTTAATAAATGGAAACAAATTTGGGTAGCTATATTTCTTTTAAAGTTTAAACTGTAAATTCACTAGTGAGCTTTTTAAAAGTGTCTCCTTTGATGCTGTGGAAAGTAATATCCCGTCTTGGGGAAGTGTTTACTTGCTCTGTTGGCTCACTATCAGGTGGACATCTCATGGTTGTGATCCTCATGCCCCTGTCAGAATCTGATTCAGAGGGGGAGGCCAAGAAGCTGACAGGGACTGGGAGTGTGGCTCCGTTGGCTGTGGAAGAAACTGGAGAAGGGCACAGTCTGGCTGGACAGAGCAGGGGAGTGGTAGACCAAGGGGAGGAAATTAGGAGGAAGACCCAGGCCCACTGCCTCTTCATCCTAGGGCACGCAGGGAGGAATGGAGAAGGTAGCAATGTGGATTGCATGGCTTATGGGGGAGGAAAGGGCCCTGTTTCCCTTCATTAGCTGCAGCTGGGAACACAGTGTTCAAAAAAGGAAGCTGCACACAGCAACTGGTTGGAAGCAAATTGTGAATTTATCTGGTATCGTTGTGGCTTTTCTCTATTCCTGGCATCTTCCCAACTGTGTGAGTGTTGCCGTGCTTTCAAGTCTGAAAGTCTTTCTCCTGCCCTGTCAAGTTCATTACTGCAGCTTTGTTTGTTTGGATTTTTAGTTACGGTCTGTATACACCTTGTTTTGGACTGAATTTTCTGTCGTTAAAGGCTGTTCCTGGGAGAGTTTTTCTCCAGCTGAAGGTGACCTGGACACTAGGGGCAAAGTTGGAGATAATAAAGGGATTCTTCTTGCTTATTTGACTGTGTTGCCTTTGTGCCATGCCCCTTTGGATCATCACAGTGATGTTGGCCTTCCAAAGGTCAGATCTTTTGGCTTTGATGTATCAATAATCATTGAATGATTGTATCAGTGGGAGTCAAGCTTTCCTGACTATATATATCTATACAATCCAACTTATGAGTGTGATAACAATAAATATTATCAGTGTAAACCAATTTGTATTTATCACCATAGACACATCCACTTCAGGATCCTTCATGACTGCTGACAAGTAGTACTTATCATAATATTAATGATAAATCATTAATGTAGACAACATAGGAAGGGTTCAAATGTGCTCCTTCGTCTTACCCCATGGGAAAAAATGATCCTTGTTCTCATGACTCCATAGAGCCCAAACCTCCCTCTCAAGCAAGGGCTTGGAGAAAGGGCCAACAGTTTGAGTGCCATTTTAAGGGCAATCAATTTCCTCCACAATATTTCTCCATTTATTATTTTAAATGCTGCACTAACATCAATAAAACCAACAAACCCTGGTTTACCAGACTGACATGTTTTGTGATAAGATATTTCAAGACAATCTGTTGTCAATATTAGATTATTAACCTTTGCATTGTTTAATATACACATTTATGTAATTTTTAACTTTACCCAAAACCTCATTGCTCTTCTCAAAGGAATGCACCTTCTCATCTACCCAAACTCAAGTTTACCTAAGAGGAACATTGTGTATGTTTTAGTCACAATATCTATCAAACTAACTGGCCTGTAATTGCTCGAGACATTTATATTCTGTTTTAAAATAACTAATCATAACTATTGTCTACTTTAATCCAACTGGATGTGGCAGGTATGGCATGTGAAATGAACATAAATTATAAATCATAAATCAGACAAATAATGATATCCCAATCCTCGTCAGAGAAGCTGTTGAGCGTGAACGGAAGTGTCCAACCATCTTATTTGGTCTAGAAAACATCAATGACAATGATGACATCACAACTGTCCAAAACATCAGCAGTGATTATCAAGCATCTCCCTGAGGAATTGGGGAAAAAAATAGAACTTAAAAAGTCAGTTCTTTTTACCTGCCATGGTTGCAACTTGGAGCCCCAACCTCTCTTTGACCCCTTTGCTTCCCTCCCAGGAACTGGAGGAATATGCAGCTTTCAAGGCTGGGCCAGAGTATAAATGAAAGTGTACAAATAGAGGTAATTTTGTGATCCGCTTCTGTTCCTCTTCTCCTGGCTAATCCAGTGGGGCTTTCTGGGTGCATCTTCTCTGGCCTTTGACAGACAAAAGACATGCTTGGAAAGAGAGACAACGGAAATAATGATCTTCAACCTGGGGTTCCAAAAATAAATAGGGTTCAAAACGATGAATATATTGCCTAGAATTTCCACTGAGGAGCAAAGGTCCAAATACTATGGACATATTTAAAGAATTTTGTGTCTTCTAATTTCAAAATGTCCCAAGACTGTCAAGATCCACAACTTTCCCTTCAATGGGTCCTGGAAAATGCTGAGTGCTAAAATGGAAAGGAAGAATTCTGTCCCAAATGGAATCATATTCCATGAAGTGAACAAAGACGTTGACTGTCTCCACTTCGAGAGGGCCTCCCTGAGGGCGGCTGTATGACCAGTTGTTGAGAACTGTTGTTGATATAATAACACAAATTCCATTCTGGACAAACATGGGAGTGAATGTCCTCATGAAATTGTTGTTCCCTCCATTGTGTCTGAAGCAAGAGACTAATCAGGGTCCATCTGAAATGTAGCAGCAGCTGGACAATTCCTGGGTACTGGATCCCTTGTTTTGGGAGCATCTGATGGAAAAAGGGGAATTGACTTTTATCAGTCAGAGTTATTTGAAACAGGTTCAATACTGATCTGAAAAAGCAATGAAGAAAGCGGTGTTATATTTGGGGTCAGAACAAGTCCCAAACACTAGATTTTAATAGTCCCTTATTGGTTCTCATGACCACATTAGTATAGTTTATTATAGCCATTAAGCCAGATTAAAATGCATGATGTAGAACACAGAACATTAACAAATATATGTATAAAAACAGAATGCAAGAATAAGTTAAGAATAAAGAATATAAATCATTTCTGCATCGTCCTACTGTTGCAGGAAATTACGAGACTGCAGATGTGGGAATCCAAAAATAAGTTGGTTTTATTTGCACAAACAGGTTCTTATAGAACAGAAACATGCCTATATACTTCTTCTTCAGGAGTAAAACACTGAACACAGCTTTCCCCCTCCCCTGTTGCTTGGCTAGGATGGCTGATGTCACAAACCCATCTTACGAAACTCCCTAGCTTTTGGTTTTGTTACAAGTGAGACTGGGTTTCTTTCTTCCACCAATTTTTATGCAGGGAAATGTTAGGCAGAAAATCTTCTGAGTTTCTTTCTCTGCCCATTATGCAGCTGAGGGCTCCCCTCGCTGTTATCTGATCGTTTCTAATCAGCATCTCTTCACTCATCCCCAAGATCATCTACACGAATCGTTACAGTTTCTTAATAGATTGTGGGAATGCTTTTAAAATAGCCTGCTTTCATTAAAGTATTAACATACTACTTCATGAAGTAATGATTGAAAACCAAGTTAAGTGAGGGTTGGATGGTGTGACAACTAAGTGGAAAAAGACTGTCTTAAAAATTGTACTCAAATTATTTTCACTGCTTCTTGGAGAACTGGGGAGATATGAATAATAATTCATCCTTGATTACTTATTTTTCAATATATTCATTAATACAAGCAGATTGACCCAAAAGATTATGATATTAGGATAGATAATTTATTCCAATTCTTAGATAAACCTAGTTAGATCACTTTTAAAAATTCCCAGCTTTCAGAAAAAAATATAATTTTGCAGTGGGGGAGAGATAGATGTGCATAAAGAAAACTCAGTAGAAAAATACTTGAAAAATATCTTCAGCAATCTGGACTTGTTAAACTATGGAATCCCATATAAGAACAAATGGATGGGAGCTCCACTGCAGATCTCTCATTAAAGTGTCCTTTATACTTTGCGTATGTACACTGATCACTGCTTACAATAAACTGGTTGTAGTAACTAATTTATAAGATAAACAGTCATATGTTTTATGTTGAATACTAATAAAATTATGGTAAATTTCTAGTGAATTTGCAGGCAATGATGTACTGTGGTATTTAATATCTGATGTATTTTCAGAGATATATAATGTTTCAACTATTTGTTGGAAATGTAAAAAAGGTATTTTTAATTATATGTGGCTGACTAGTGATAAGGCCAAAAAATATGGGAACCAGAGTTATGTTTTAGTCCAGAAGAGTCTTAAAATATGTATACAATAAACCATTGTTACAGATACAGATAATCAGAACTGGAAGGGACCTTGTAGGTCATTTAGTCCAACCCTCGGGCCCAAGTGGGAGACCCTACACCATTTCTGACAAATGGCAGTCCAATCTCTTCTTGAAAGTCTCAACTGATGGTTCTCCCACAATTTCCGAGGGCAACTTCTGTTCCATTGGTTGATTGTTCTCCCTGTCAGAAAGTTTCTCCTTATTTCCAGGTTAAATCCCTCCTTGTTCAGTTTCATCCATTATTCCTTGTCTGGCCTTCGGGTGCCTTGGAAAATAGATTGACCCCCTCCTCTCTGTGTCAGCCCCTCAAATATTGGAAGACTACTATCATGTCTCCCCTCCCCTTCTCTTCACTGGACTAGCCAAGCCCAGTTCCTGTAACTGTTCTTCATATGTTTTAGTCTCCAGTCCCCGAATCATCCTGGCTGCTCTTCTCTGTACTTTTTCTAGAGTTTCAACATCTTTTTTGTTATGTGGTGACCAAAACTGGATGCAGTACTCTAGTTGTGGTCTTACTAAGGCTTTATAGTGTGGTATTAGTACTTCCCTTATTTTAGGACTTTTATA